>JAQGAB010000029.1:0-68044 GCA_034696565.1 Isotomurus graminis
AGAGATAACCTGTAGCCATACCAAATGTACCGAAAAAAATATTTTGTAATTTTTTGTAGCAGGGTCCTTACAAAAATTTTAAAATTTGCGAATGGTTATATTTATGAAAATGCTTGTTCTTTCGAACGGTAACTTCAGATTTACCCCAGCACCACTGGAAGTACCTTAGGCTCACTACTTATTGTACAGCCTTATACCATGCCTTTTGTAATACACGTTTCTATCTGTTTCGTGGATTGAAAGTTATGTTCGATTTAATAAGTTCTTTTGGTTAGAGGTTGACCAGATGAAAAGCGTTGAACCTTTTTATATCAATAGCGAAAGGTTACCAGTTGAAATGTGATGCTTTTTACATTTCCCTTTTTCCTGCAACTCCGACTTTGCTCTAGTAGGACTGAAATAATTGGACCCTTGCTTTAGATCTTTTGTGATTCTCGTTCAAACCAAACTTGAATCTCAGTAGGAGATCCACTAGTTTAGCCGATTTTTTTCTCTTCATATACAAAGCTTACATGCTTACTCATGAAATAATATGTAATGTGTCATATGTGATTATATTAATTATGACCCGCGATCTTTCCTTATCCGTTTACGCATAGTGAGATGAAGGAAATCAGTTGCTGAATCTAAAGACTTACTTTGTATATCTCAACAGGACACTTAATGTATTGTATTTATTCTACGAGTTACTAGATGAAGTTTGGAACACTTTATTTTATTAAGGTTGCATAACTGCCAGCTGACGAGTATTTTGTAAGTATTGACTATACTATTTTTGACACTGGTCGAGACTACTAGCTGTGGACTGAAATCTGAAATAAGAATTATAGTCTTGAAATCATTTTATACTAAATAAATACATGTACAATGTTTTAGTCCTTGCCCCAGGACTGTGAAACAGTCATCTATCTGTATCATGTAAAGTACGCAATAGTAAATGTATTGTTCAAAACAGTTTTAGTTTTGTTTCATGGGAGTAATGGATTTGGCAAAATGCATCGATGTGTACTGGGGTTGTCATACAACACTATGATTTCTTTCTACAGAATCCCGTTGTGTCAATTAAGGTAATAAATAAAATAGGAGGTCTGTTTACGAAGGAGGGGTGGGCATTGAAGTGCCAAGACCACAAAAGCCACATGAGACAGATGCATCTCTTTTGTCACGTGGTAATCATTTACCAAGTTATTTATCATTTCTTTCATTGTTGTTCCTTCTCCGATTGCATGGGTTGTGCTTCCACCAGACACCCTGTTTTCTCTCGGCCGTCCTTTTTAATAAAACTTAGCCTAAGTCCCTATTCATTTTAAGATAAATATATCCGTTTCAGCTTCTATCCTTTCATTATTATTTTCTACTCAATGATTACCCAGTCCTTCTCCATAATAATGATCATGGTATATAATAACTAGATACGATACGGGTACATAAGGTACGGCTATGCATAATATGTTTGATGAAATTTAGACCTTCACGTAATCCCCACAATATACCAGAACCAGACTACCGAATGCACCTATAGAGATGAGTCTTTTTATGCCAACGAATTCAAAACGCAAGTGATATAGACACATATTTGTCTCTTCCCAAAATAAGACAAGAAATACAATTTTAAAGTGTATATCCATCAATTTGATATTAATAGCTATTCTTTACACGATACAATATTAACTTAATTGTGTGTCGAAGCAAGCACAGCCTTTTCTGTGTCATTTTAACATCTAGTGGCTCCATGCTACAGTTATTGCAAGCCACCAATTCATCTTGGTAGATTCGTCAGTGTTATAATTGCATTAGTAGTTGACATTTCCGAATGTGTTTTACTACAGCTTGGCTCCGTAAAGGTCTTGTGTACCCCAAGTTTGTCTCTTCCATTGAACATTGTGGTGTTCGTATTTAGTGCAAACAACTATTGAAATACTAACTAGTTTGTAAGTTGTACCTTTTTTGCTTGGACTTCGGGCATTCATGTGCTGCTTACAGATGAGAAATGAGCGATTGGTGTTGTTGCTTTTGTTTGTTTAGTAACGAGAATGAGACGGTGAATAATATTGCATTGTTGCTCGCTGTGGTTGCCCAGTTTTCTTTCCTTTGGGTGTCGAGCTAATGTCAGTTTGTCACGATTATTGTCAACCGCTGGTAATCAATTTATCTACAGTAATTTGTCATCTGGTAATGATATACAATACACGAAGAATGAATGTTGATGATGACAATGAGGATAACGACCGCAGCAAGCTTGAATGGAAATTTTGCAATTGGGTTGAGAAATTGATCTGAAAGGACGAGAAGTGTAAATAAATGAAGCAATAAAAGTCAAGAGTAATTTAACATTTGAGAGAGGAAACTCTCGAGGTAGTTTAGTAGTTTTGCGTGCGTAGGCCTCTTGATATGATTCTGGATGTTATGTAATTCTACTCTGTGGTTGATATAATAAAAGACAGGATAAAACCTAGTTTGTAAGTTGAAGTAGAAGTGGATTTAATATCCTAGTTAACTACTTACAGGACAGCTTAATGTGTGATGAAACTCAATTTAGCTCTCCATTGTACAGCATGGGGTTATCTACATAATATACTCTTTGAGCTGGCTCGTCAGTTCCAAGATCGTACGTCCAAATCTTCAGAAAGAATTTCTTGAATGCCAATTACCATTAAGACAGACGTTATAAAGTCAAGGAGTCGCAGTAAAAGGGAAAACGATGATAATAATAATTCTTAATCTCATTGTTGTCCACATAATCCTTTCCTGTGATAAACCCACATTATTGTGATTCACGCTGTGAGAAAGACACATACACCTACAAAAAATGAACATTACTTTTGATCACTTCATCCATGCCAGACACCTTGTTTGGTGGCATTTGGAGTTTTTCCTTAAGTTATCGAATGTGTGACAAATTTTATTTCTAAAGGTTACGCATCAAATGTTACAGAGTGACCTTTAACCCTTGTAGTGTGGTCACCCAGGTATGAATTCATTAAATAGCTTCTTAGCAAGTGATTTGTTGCTTGACATGTAATCTCTCTGGTTGTAAAACCAGTCTTCATCCCAGCAGTTGGCCGGAGCTACATTCTCGTTCAGATTAAACTCATACTGTGACTCTGCTTTGGTAGCAATTCCTTGTAATTCCACAATTTGATCTTGAGATCTTCTTGCATAGCGCTCTTCAATTTACTCACTCCCTTTTGTACAAAATTAAGCTTGTAACTTCCTGCTTAAGTTTCAACTCAATCAAGTTGTATTTTGTTAGCATGTGAAAACATCAGCGGTTGCAGCAGACACTTTTCCATCAAAAGTAACAATTTCATTTTCCTTCCTGCTCCTTGTGACGACTGACTCTTGACATGCTATTTCTTACGGCATGCACATACATTCAACCCAACCAAGGTAATTTAAACCTTGCTGTGTAGCAATACTCGTTTACCAATTGCACAAATGAGCGGTTACACATATCAAAGCTGTCAAGAGAGCAAAATTAAGGTATACGATGGGAATTTGGATTATGTCTAATCCTCTTCTTCCGATTAAAACTGGTAGGTGATAGTTAGCAGTTACATTGTTCTGCGTTAAGAAGAGGAAGGGAACAAATGTCATGTACAACTTAAGAAATCTTGAAAGGTTACCAATTGCTTCTCACTCTACACTTGATTTTGAGTTTGCATGAGAAACGATGTAGTGAAAATGAAGATATCAACGAAGGAGAAGTTGCTTTTACACGTGGTATAATCTGACTTATCAACAAAATCCAGTTTATTTGAATAGTAAATACCCTAGAATGGTGATGAGAACAGGGAAAGTTAATGCTTCTGTTCATCTTTTGATGCAACGACGGCAATGGAGATTAAGTGTTTGTTCTCATACCTTAAACTGCGTGAGGACAGGCAAAAGAGGAAAAAACCGAAGCCCTACCATGAACAATCAGTACCATCATCAGTACAAGTACAATGAGGTTGCAACAACTCGACTTAATTCTCAATCAATTGGCCCAATCGGCTTAGCTAAGATGAGTCGTCTAAGTGCTAATGTGTTTTTGTGCCCGAGTGGCATTTTGACGAGAGAGAAGCTCAAGAGAAAAGGAATCAATTGACGTGTATGCATTTATTGTATTCATCACTCACTCACAACTACTGCTGCTCTTTTCTCCCTTTTGTGTATCACTGTACATAAGTCTCGAGGAATTAAATCTAATCCGAAGGGAAATATTTTGCCACCCTGCAGGGAGCGATAGGAGAAATAGGGGATCCCTAAGCTGGAATAAAGAGTGACTCTTCTTTCTCGCTTACAAAACAGAAATATCACACAGAGAAGGAATGAGAGCGTCTGAACATAAATGATTTACCTAATACATGCCAACTATATTTTTCCACCTATTTATTATTATCATTGGAGTACAATACACGAGGAGACCGTTTGAAAAACTCAGTTTTCTTTCAGTTCTCTTTATAGTATCATCCAATAACTTGCTTTTACAACATTAGACGAACGTAATGTTTTGTAGCAGTAGAAATTTAAGCTTTAAGTTGTACATGGTACAAGGGATGCAACACAAAGTATAGATAGGATTAGACTGAAGTGGTGTAAAGAAAGACGCTAAAATAGGATCTCCTATGGGGATACATTTAAGTGAAAAAGATGCTGACAGAAAAATGTGAGTGGAAAAAATTTGGAGGAGGAAATCTGTCATTCACACCTGCCATGAAATAACCCCACTTGCTCTTAGATTTACATATATTGGAGGAACTTGAAGGGAATGAGTGAAAGAGAAACACCAACCAACCGACGCAACAACATGAAAGACACACAAAACAATTTCTCCATCTGCATAATCCATCCCTCAAAATAACTAAAACATTTTATTCAATTTTGCAAGATGTGTGTATACTTCATACTTGACTTGTTTTTGTATTCTTTTGGCATGTCTATTGAAACTACTCGGGATCTGAAACGGAGGGCTGTTTAGTGGAGGTGGGAAGAGGATGCACTTCATCCTTATGAATATGCATCATCGACCACTATGAGCGACAACCGTTCCCAAGTCCCACCAGATCTCTATGAAATGAAAGGATCGCTGTCCCTCTCTCTTGCCTCACCCACCACTTCAATATGTATAAACTGGCGAAAAATATCATTTCCTTCGGTTCAGAAGCTTCACTCTTGTATTTTACTTACAATATTGTTGCATTCACTTTAATATGGAGATAAAAACAGACGTCGCTTCCAAATGGTGTCAATGTCATTTCCTCAGCTTGTCGGATTAATAATATATATCCAAGTCAATTCAGTCACACGAAAGGAATGAAAGGATGGAACTGGTACTCTTCGTAAAACAAGATGGTTCCCATTAAATGTATCTCACAGATATGTGTTAAATTTAACTACGATTTATATTAAATTAGACAGAAATTAACGAAATGTAAATTTTTTGTTAATTCTGTAGTTGTCTATCGAATAAAAGTGCTTTTTACTATTCACTGTATACACGACTACTGTGCACAAACTTCACAGATATTGATTCTGTAGGCTCCGGGTGGGACACGAATGTCAAAGGCAATATATCTCACATTGCTGGAAATGACATGTGTGCATCATGTACTGCAATTTCAAGCTCGAACACAGTTGTTGAGGAGATGCGGTCAAAAGTCAAATGGTTGGTGTTGTTGAGTGAAATAAAATTTTGGGTAAAGCAGTGAACTGTGAACACAAAATGTTTATTCAACAGGGGTATGAAAGAATCTCTGTTTTCAAATAATGAGGCATGAAACACTCATAAAATTGTAGATACGCGATGTTCTGATTTTTTTGTAGAATCGTTTATTGACTGACATGTTGCATATGAGATAAGTAAGGTCATCCCCTGCCAGACTAATGAATCATCGAAATTCACTGATAGCGCTGAATTAGTCTGTTTTTCTCCTTCTTATTAGTCTACCACCTACAACCTGCTCAAAAAGGGTTTTGAAAATTGAAAAAAATTCTTCCTAACATACTTTATATTTTTAATGCGCCAAGAAACGCCCACTTTATTCCTTAATCGGCAAAATGCCTCCAGGAATCTACACAGATTCATACGTGTCTTCATTATTACTCTGGAGAGAGTAATTATAGCAGGCAAATTCAGCCATAGAGTAAAACATCTCTATAAACACTTAAGTAGACAGAGGGATGTGTCATGGGGCTACAAACCTTTGTTTCTTGTCATGTGCTCTTCATGAAAAAGTTTCGAACCGGTCTTGTCGCCCGGTTTCACTACTCCACGTGAGAGATTTTGACAGCTGCGTTATTACGTCTTCTTTGGAACGTCCGTCATTCCGTGCATTTCTGTGTATAAGACTTACCTGGATCTGATCATTTTCTTCAAAGCATCACTGTTAAGCCTCCTGATGTTGAGTTTCTTAAAAACTGAAAGGAGATGGGCAACATGATTACCTAATATGCAATTGCCGAGCTTCAAGTTGTTTTGAAATAATACACCTTATTCTGTGTCTTTCTTAGACGAATCAGACAGGCTACCTTTCATGTTTATTAACTACTGGTTGGTAATATGAAGGTGGATAGTGTGTAGATGCTAAGAGAAAATAATATGCCACGTCAATCAGTACCCCTGTCTTGTCTTTCCTCTGAATTACTTTTCACTGCAAGAATATTTCTAATTGTTAGTTGTGAAACGAATCTTGTCACGCCTCGGAGCTTGTATACGTTAATTCCTTTCGTAGCTGACTGGGATGATACCTGGAACTCTCGAGTATACCTAAGTCTCTTACTTATTACTTACACTAAACTGATAATCACTCGGAGTTTCTTTAACACGAAAGTACTAACTACTTCTGAAGTAAAGGTACATATGTACAATTTTACAAATTATGCGTACTGCTAATTGCTCAATTCTTAAGAAAGGAAAGTCTATATGTGAATCTTTCGAGTTTATTTGGTAGGCAATGTATTTCAAGTAGGTTGGACAAGGACAGTCTATTAATCCTACGTTACTTTAAATATATCTAAAACTCGATGAAAAAATTCAGACATACCTGTCAGAATCTTTATGTTAAGATCATTAGAACGGTAGGTAATAGAATAGAAATGGAAACAATTCAATTTCAATGTACGAAAAATAGCAGTAAAAGGTATTTTCATGCACCAACTTAAGTACCAACACCTTGAATGTACTATATTAATATTTTTATTCCTTTCCCACTTACTTAGTTAGTCAGACAATCTGTGTATACACCTTTTTAAGTCAGAGAAGAGGTCAAAGTGAAAGAACTGATTAGAGTTTCATTCTCAAGATTTGTTGTAATCAGACATGGCTAATCACTGCATCAAGAGGTGTACCAGGGTTTTCTGAAAAATTGGGAGCAAACTCAGACTGAGATAAGCAGACGAGGGTTTATCGGAGCGAATAAAGCGGATATGCCACGTGACTTGGTCAAGAGTATAATATGGTATCAGATAACGACAAAGAAAAGGAAAAGGAGAAAAATGAAGAAGAAGGTATATTGCGTGTAATAACATAACAATTATATTGGGGTTCCCTGAATGCTCATCTCACGAAATGCCAAACGAAAACCGTAATTTACACTCAGATTATGCTGTCAATCAACGAAGCCCTCCCCAATCCCCGTTTCAATTATTAACAGCCACATTTAAAGAAAAGCTTAGAATTATTAACCACAACCCCCCGCCCCAATTAAAATACACGCAAACAAGGCTCCTGGCGCGAGAAGTAAAATGTTACTTTATAATTATCCGTCATTATTCCCTTGTTCTCACGATGTTTAAGCGTTCAGAAAACTCGTATGTATGTGTTGAACGAGTATTCATCTGTGTACATGTATCCAATATTATATGATATGCACGGAGCAATCCATTGAACCAAAAATTCACGTCCCTCGGGGCACCTACCTTCTCCTTTTCTCCGAGAATTTCATATCTTTCTTTTGGTTCAACATGAAATGTACAAGAATTCGGTTTGCAACATTTAATCACTAATTCCATCCATGTTTTTCGTAAGACGGCTAATCATGCGCTCGAAAAGTGGAATATATCCTTATACCAAATTGTACACGGACGAAAATCCTGTACACATGAAACCTTTGAGGTGGAAGTTGGAAATTGCCTCTTCAATGTTGTGTAACTTTGTTAGAGAGTGCCTCGTAATAATATGTTCTGTTTGTATTTCTCTTTGTATTACACGCATCTCCGGAGTCACTTACTTTCAGTTAGACGTCTGTTTGTTTTACTTAAAAGGCTAATTTCTCTCATTTTAGTTTTTACCTCTTTTATGATTCTTCAATTACCTTATCAAGAAAATGCATTTGTGGTTACGTACAAATAAAGCCTATCGGCTGTTCATGCAAGAGGTCTGAAGACAAGAGATGAGATTTAGACGAGACGAGAGCAATATAAAATCATAAACCAAGTTGTCTACTTAAACATTGTAAAACAATGAAGTGAATTGTATTACAAAACTGGGGTGTGTGTGAGTTGGTAAGTTCATATGAATGACGGGACCTTCTGCTGCCTGACTGGTTTACTTCAATTTATATCTCGGATGATCCCCTGTAGGATATGTTTCTGATCATTCATTACTTTTGTTTTTACATCCTTTATTGCCATGATTCTGGAGAAACAAGCTTTTTGATGTAGATTGATATTTTTATAATGTGGGCATAGAAAGATCCTATAATTGTGGGATCAATAAAGCATGAAGTCAGATATAATACGAGCGTAGGGATAGCTGCCAAACAATCATGTGAGAATCGCAGAGTAATTCTTCAAAGATCTTGTTTAAGATAAATATGTACTACGATTATTCATTAAGACAAAATAAAACTGTGTTTCATGAGCGATAACTCAAACAATTATGGCCACAGTGGCATTACATTACAAGGTTAACTTACATTCATCACGGTCTTGGCTAAGGACGAAAGAAAAGATAAAATGCGGTTGGGCAGTCTACTCAAGAGGTTTGCTATCTTATTGTCACCAAAGGTCAGGGCAGGAAGAAGGGGCGAGGAGTGAGATGAGATGTAAATGATAACTTGATTGTTGGATGTAGAAATGTCTGTGTGTGTTTGTGATTCTGCTACTGATATATTTGGAGCTCAATTCTTACGCACAGGCTACTCTTAACCCGTGGTAAGGTGGCAAGGCACAGATAGTCCCGAATTGCATTATTGGGTAGTATAAGATGTTATCGGGAGGGTTATCATTAAAACAACATGTGTATAAGTCAACCCTAGTGTGTGGAGATGGAGGACGATAAGAATAATGTGGTAAAGAGATTGTTGGTTCAGTTTCCTGTATTTGTAATGGAAATCCTCAGAGTTTGCATGATAATCTCCTTCGCTGTGTTTTCAAGTTTTTCTAGCCTTGGGAGATGGTTGGTGGTGGTGGTTAACTTAACTGACTGGACTGGACTCTCTCCTTCTTCGTAATTGCAGCCTTTAATACCCACATTAACATAATGGACTTCGAATGCCGCCGACAGCCATTTGCATACAAATAATCAGCATGACGCCTATTCATTATTATTACGTTTACCATTTCCTTCCTTGTTTACCCACTTGGACAGATGCTACTAACCACTCTATTAACATATGTACACACACATTTAACACATTACACTAAACTGAACTGATACCCATGCTGATTTTCTCGAGACACAACAAATGCTCCACATAGTAATGAGACAATAATGTTCTCATATCAGCTAACACAATGCTTTCTATAATTACCCTCATTAATTTTATTGGAAGAGATCTAACAGTGTTGAGAGTGTATCAGTATTCAACATGCACAGAACAATTGGTAGTTCCTTCTCATTACCATCACAGTGTTTGTGTACATCCATGTCCTACATTCTGAATACATTGTTCACATCTTCAAATGAAATGCCATCTCTCCTTCATCAATATTCATGACCGAGAAGAAACAATTACGGAATTTATATGCAACTGTAATAAGAGAATGGCATGAATTTGGTCTCAAAGTCATTTGTTTTACACCTACAACACTTCATAGACAGTATGCAGACAGAGTAAAATTGTGCCGTGTATTTTTACAATGTTATAATACTTTAGCCTGAAGGAAAACTGGTATCAGGTCTCTTCAATTACTACTTCAATTAAGTCACTTCCGTCCATTAAATGCTACTGGACAGGATTATTACATTGAAAAATAAATCTTACCTACAATGTTTTTTGAAGAGTGTGTAAAATTTAGTTTACTCTGCAGAATACCATAAATTACTATTCATTACACAACTATTAAATTCAGGGAACAAACGGAACTTATATTTACATAAACGATACAGAAGTTAGGATATCGAATGTTCCAATCGTTGGTCGTGCTCAATTTATGATTTTGTGCACTATCATATCAGTAACTTTTATCACGCCAAAGTTAGTTCGCTTTTATCATGTAGATTGAACGTGTTGGAGGAACAAAAGGGCTTAAATACTATGTGCACATGACAATAGTTGCACTTGCATACATGCTACACAGTAGTATTTCTTTATTTCCATGATAGTTAGCCTTAAATGGATAATCTTTTTTTGTTATGGAACAAAAGGTACCTTCAAATAAAGTTATTTAGTCTACAGCTCAATATTACATAGTGTAGAGAATAATCATGCATCTTACATTTCGTTGTGAAATATTTCCAGTAAATTGACATGCATTATTTCTACGAAGTACAAACCAACGCAGGCAGTGCAGATATTACCTATCAGGTTATGTAGTAAACCTTGTTCTAGGTATTAAAGTAAATGTAACTTGGAGCATTGCATGCAAAGTGTAATTACAAAATGATTTAAGTATCGGACGAGCTAGTGGAAGATCCAGTTTCTTTTCACACGAGCATACCATCCTCGAACATTGAGTCATGCATAGAAAAAGGTAATTCTAAGTAGTTACTCATTATGCAAAACCAGATGCTTTTCCACCCAGTGTCTGCGAAATTAAATGAGTAATTAAGATAATCTCACTCACATACAAATTAACATATGGTTCTGCCAAAATTAGATCAATATACATTTTTGCACGACGATAAACTACTTTGTTCCAGGTACTTCTGATCAAATATCCAGTTATCGAATTGAATATAACATTAACTAGATTGTAACAGACGGCGAGCTTATTAACATCGTTGAACCTAGAGAGTGAGTTATCCACCCAAGCAGACAACAAATAATGGTTTTGAAAAATCATTTGTCATTTTAAATTAGCCTTTGCAAAGCAAACACTCTGTCAAACTGAGTACTCATTGTAGCAGTAACTTAAGCTCTAATTACATCTTGCAACTTCTTTTTTTCTTAAATTAGGCATTTGTGTGAAGGCAGTTTTGGTACTTTGGGCTGTGAGATATGATTCAGAGTTACACTTCCCTCTGCTGCCTGTTGCTTACCTATTTGAATTCGTATATTGTGTATCAACCTCTAATTTAAAATTCAAATAAAGTATTTAGATCCACTTGGTATCGGCATGCGTGTAAAACCTAAATGTTTGAACTAAATTTCGTGCTTTATCTCAGGGTAAACAAGCGACTGAAAAAACTCTGAAAACAAAACATGAGCTTCGAGGTTGTTGCTTGAGACGCCTGAAGATTTGTCAAACAGGAGATGCATTTTTTAAATAATATTTGTGAATGTAGCCAACTCCAGTAGTGTCGAGAGAAAAGTGAAAAGAGCAAGGCGAAAAAATTGTGCGATGTTTTAAGAAAGTGTGACAGGAGAGATAAATGAAGTTGAGAGTGGATGACAGGCTGATGACACTTATGGATGGTTTCAATATCTTCCTCGGATGGAGAATGTTAGATGGGTTGTTGATGCTTATTTGAGTCACTTCTCTCTTGGTGCCACTGAGAACAAGAAATATTGAGATAACTAGGATGGATAAGCAGGAAGAGATGCTCAGGTTGGCCCTGGTTTAGTTGACGACACGACGCAGATTGTTTTTCTAGACACACAAAATCCTCACTTAAGTTGAATCCTAATGAGGCTAGCGAACGCAGGAAGAGGGTTACGGTTACGAGTGATGGAAATTGAGGTTCATGGATATGGAAATGCCTGCCTGACTTATTTACAGCTCGTAAAATTACTTAAGTAGTTAGCAAAGAATAGATTCCTTCATTGGATTCGTATCCTGTAAAGTCTTAAAGTTATATTCTTTCAATAACTGTTCTGTGGTGGGTAGTACAGATATGCATACAAGAGTTCTGCAAGTCAACCAGACATTAAAATTATAATTGGAACAGAGTTCTCGTTGAATGTGCATAATGCTGAAAAATTATGGAAACGAACAAGCAACCAGGTTATAATGGTTACAACTACCACATCATTTGCAAAGTACATCGTCTGTTTGTCCATCTCTGAGATAGTTCATAGTTCCTTATCATGGAATCATGGAATGGGAATGCTTTTGATTTTGTGAGTCCCAACATGAACTTATTTCTGTGTTAAAATGAACAATAATGATGCTGTTTCCTCTTTTTTTGAGGTATTAACGAACTGGGTAGTGGGGCCGTCTTCATGAGAAAAAAGTCGGATGTGGTGTGATGCATTTTGCAAATGGTCACAACCATAAATCATGCTATTAAGTTGAACATGAATACATCAAAAGAAGTAGTAGTGTACAGCCTTTATCAAGTTGAAAAATGTATTTGCATGAAAGACAGGCATAATTTTCAAGGATAAAGGTCTTTGAGATAAAACCATGTAATTTAAAAGTGTGTTTAATTTTGAAATAGACTGGTTGTTGACTGGAGTGTGAAGACAACAAGGGAGTAGTAAAGTAAGTTGGGTTATTAGTTGGATTCGGATAGAGAGAAATGATTCTGTCGCGTCCTTCGTGAGGGGAAAAGGATTGCATGAGTGCTACCGGAAGTGGCTTTAAGTGTGAGACTTTGCATGTGAAATAATTGAATGATTCGCAATTCATCTCTCAGCCTGCACGCTACCACACATGACAATGTGACTACAATGTTTTTAAACACATCGTAACAATATGCGCTTACATGACTACTTTAAGTAAAGAGAAGTATAAAATTACTTTCAGTTCGGAGTGTATCGTTTGAGGCTGTAAACTGTCATTCGTAGTAAATAGGAACACAAGAATACTTCCAGCGGTCGGAGATATGCTTCGTCCAACCACCCCTATAGGCATGACATGCTATATAAACACAAAAGGATATCATTTCCATCACTAATCATTATAATCATTATCTCCACCATATTACGTTGTTACACTCTGATCTTCCTCACAGGTAGTATTAATGTACGAATTAATTCAAATAAGTTTGGTCCTCCATGTCTTCCAGAACCATTAATACTTGTTCATAATACACGCTAGCATGTTCAACTAAAGGCTATCACAGTATATAACGAGATAAGCACAGAGATTAAAATCTAAACGTATAATGGGTGTAGTGGTGACTTGATAGATAGATACCTTAATTTTTACCTCTCAACCTCTTTCCCTTCAATTTTCCAGCTTTTTAAAAAAACTCGTGGTTATATCCACAGGCTGCTTTATTACACATTGGAAATGCTCATACTCCTTTTTGATATCGTTATTCCTTTTGGCTAAATTAATACTAACCCCATGTTGTTACCTGCTGCTACTGGTCATACGAATAGAGAGAGAGCGAACGCTGCTCCTGCACTTACTGTTATGCAATCTCACATAGTCAATAGTACGAAGGATTTAATACAGTTGATCGCATTCACGCAATAATTATACAGTAGACGTGTATGTTTTGTAGGTATTTTTATTTTTTATTAAATGATATTAGTAAGGATGTGATTGAACATACAGATAGTTTAGAAGGACGCAGAAAAGATCCATAAAAACTAAATAACCGTTTGTATTCTTTTCGTCCTGCACTGTGCATGTTATGAACCCTGTTTTAATTCAAATGAATGAAGGAACTTTTATGTAAGAAATTCGATTTTAGTAATCCTCACACACGCAAGCTTCCTCTGAATTCTGAAAGTACGTGTTGTGCGTTTGTGTATAAACTCTTATTCTTTGGGCTGCAGGATTGACTTTAATGCAGTTCCAATCAATACTACATAATTAAAAGATTTACGGGTTTTTACAAAACATGTAAAAAATCATAGTTTCATGTATGTATTGTTATTGAACAAGCTGTTATTACGACTGATTTTGAAAATGGGAAATGTAGATCTTCGATTGGAATTAAGGAGTGTTACAATACATTTGAAAACTTATCATGCTTTTATACTTTTGATTATAAACCTAGTATACTTGATTTGAAGTACTTTTCTTCAATTAGTTGGATTTGTTTGTGTATAGAAATCGTTAAGGAATCAGCTTTGGAAGGAACTTAACCTTTCTACACGAAGAGAACATGAGAGAATGCTTGCTTTTTAACAGAAGATACCATAAAGGGAGGTTTCGACACATGCAACATACCTGATAACAAAGTTAAAATAGCAGCACGAAAAATGAATCTCCAAGCATTCCAATAGTTTAATGGGGTACTTACAATTATTATCATGATGATCATTGTTTACAAAAGGAGAAAGACAAGCATGGATTTTAGGAGAAATTCAGGGAGTCAGGGGACGTAAAGTATAGTTCGACACGGTCAAAGCTTAATGTTAAATGAATTGGAAAGGCGTACGGCGCCAGAGGTAAAGTAAAATGGGCAATAAGGTAAATGCTTTAACCGTCCTTTTATCCTTTAATTACGATCTCTGTGTCTAATGGAAGGCATCGGATTTTATTACCCCCTAACTGAATTCCTTTGTTTCTCCTTACTTATCATTCGGCTCATCTATTTCACATTATTTGGTCAACTGGCTTTCCAAGCCACACTAAACCTTGTGCCGTAGAAGACCTCAGTGACTGGCTCGATGAGCTTTTCTATCACTTCCTACTAGGGTAGTTGAGCGATCTACTTAAATGCATGAGAAAGGAGAGGTGAGACCTTTCCCCTTCTGTGTCATCCAGTGATATAACCAACACATAATACCACGTAATGATGTCTTCTACGATCTACGAACACGAGTACACTTTATCCTTTAGTTAGCAGCCACTTAAGATGCGTATAAAGCACTTGGTAAGGATTTATATAGCATCTACCTAGTGTATAGAGACCTTTATGACTTTGTACAATGTGAAATGAACCGAACTTAAACAATGAAACTCAACCCGGCTAAGTATTACACAAACAAGTTATTATCAGTGGACAACCTCTCGTTACATCGACGATGATGGGCGAGCCTACGCTAAGGGACTTTTAGTTAGTAGACAGGCACTGAAAAAAGACTAAAATAAATACTTTGTCGTAATAATACAATCTTCAGCCATCATCATCATCAACTATAAAACTTACTTGTTGTTCAAGTAAGTGGGCTAATAGACCTCACCTTAAATATTTACACAACCTTTTCTCTTACTGTCACTTTGATGATCTTGACCACTTAAAGAAACATTTTAACCATGAGAAGCCTCGTAATTTTGTGGCTAAGTGTGTGAGACCCTCACAATTCGAGGCTATTTGAGTCATGTGGACGCGATGCATAACTACAACCATGCAACAATCATGTATCATATGTCTGCCTTAAAGATATTTATAGATTGTGGTTTCTGATAGTTAAAGAAAATAACATCTTTCATTACTGGACAGGTGGAAAGCATATAGGTGATGTGCAACTTAGAAAACGCAACAAGACCAAAGCAAAATATGTGAACTAAAAACAAAATGCAGTGTCTTATATCTTGCTCCTGGATTTGTTGAGACGAACATGAAGGATGAGTTTTGGATCAAGATAATTGATAAGATATGATAATAATTATAATTTTTTACTGTTTCATTATATAACTCATCAATTTATACAGGAACCTTTTAGAATGGTGTTTCCATTATTAATGGAAAGAAATGAGATCGCGTGTTGAAGTTTTTAGATGTTACAACCATCAATTCTAAAGTAAGAAATAAAAGGTTTCTCAGTGCTCATAGTTGTAGTAGGAGTAGGACTGAAGTTGCAGGATGCAAAGGTTGTTATGTACATTAAATCATCTAGACATCGTGATACACTATCCACCTCATTCTCAGACAAGACAAGAACGCGAAATAAATTGAAGTTGAAATGCATATTATTATTGCATAGAGATAGGATCCTTTTTATTGGAATCCCTTCATTGCCCATCAAAAACTGCAAAGTGGTAGATCATGAAATTTGCACATGCTACGGTATTACTGCAATTTCCACTTTACCATTTGACATAAAATGTCAGATGTTTCAGAAGCAGCCAATTTTTAATTGAACAGCATTTCGTTTTATTATTATCTCAATTTTTATTGGGATTCGATGGAAGTGCAGATGTGGGAAGGAGATTGGATTTGAGTAAACGTGTCAGATGCCTTGGTAGACAAAGTTGGATATTACATGAAGAGGGATGTGTTGTGTGGTTCGCTCAACCACGAATTAGATACCTGAGCTCGGCATGGATTTGCATGAAATTGATGATATTTATGATACAATGTGTGATGCAAGGAAATTACCATGTGCCGCGTGTGGGTGCACCCCAACCTGCTTTCTATCCAGGGACTTTTTGTGTAACTTTTTCTTCTAATATTTAATGATAATGACGATAGTTCTGTGGTTGTTATATTTATTAGCATTGTGAATTGTGTACAGATGGAGTTTTTAGTGGAATGTTGCGTGCGGACCCCACAAAAGACTATACTAAACAAGGTGATTACAAAAGGAAGAAGAACACCCAGTCGAACAAGGTTTCTTTGCCTACGGGCTTGATTCAACATCTGCTGGAGAAGAGCTTTCTTTCAAACTGTCATAAGGACAGAGAGAGAATTTTATAAGAGGAATTAAGACAGAAGAACTACCTTCTTACCTACCACCACCACTACTACCTCCTGTTAAGCAAAGAAACTCCGGAGGAGGAGATGAAGAACATATTAATACTTTCTGTGTTCTTTCTCTTGTCTCTGGTTTGTGTCACTGTCTTATCAGGAAAGAGATTTATTCCCAGGCCAAAAGGATCACCCTTTTCAAAACAAACTATAAATCTAATAAATGTCCATCCTTATCAACACTCCTCATCTCATGACCCTATATGTATACTTATATTCATTATTACTCTTACACTTATACTCGCCGTGCCCGTGGCTTCGGAAAGCAATGCAATAAGTTATACTAGCTGCTCCTGCCTTAGTCCTTCCTGATACTGGGAGACGAGAGCGTAAGTCTTAAATGGGTTCCAAACTTATGTCGCCTTCGTCCATCGTCATCCATCGTCTACTTCACACTCACAACCCTTTCGTATTCCGGTCAGATAGGAAATTAAGGACAGGAAAAACAATAATCCAGTCAATCTCCCTTTTGTTTCTCTGCTCAGTTAGTTAGCTCAAGCATTCTCTTATCAGATAAGTGTATTAATATTGGTCTGTATAATGCGAGAGTGCATTCACAAAATGTTATATCTTCTCAGTAGTAACAACTCGTATTGTTGTGTCACTCACTAATTCACATGACAAGTCTCCCTGATCAGTCTCTTGAGTCACAGTCTAGCCTGGATTATACTTTTACTTCATGACAATTAATTCCTATGCTCACAAATCAACAATTTCATCTTTCTTCCCGTCGTAATTACATTTATATGGTTGCATGTTTCTCGTGAACTGAGAACTGAGACGAAATGACAATTCAGCTTTTAAACTGGGTTTACTTTTACGATCAAACTCTGCGATAACTGATGATACCTCTATAATATTCATGTTTTCTCCCCTGTTTTCTGCTCACTATTCACTCTATTTTATTCTCACCGGACACGTTTAATATGCTTTTAAATTCTAACAACCTGGTAGTCTCATACAGAAAACATACTAATAACATAATCATCTCATGTTTGTCCTCACTTCGAATAATACGAGTGTCCAGAGTGTCCCTACAATTATATGGAACATTTGTTCTATACATAAGTTGGGTGTTATCAAAGTAGCATTCAAGTTGTAGGTAGTTGATATCAGTTCATCTTTACAGGACCGTGGATACATAAGTTTAGAAGAAGAATTTGAATAGTAGTAGAGTGTGGTTGTAGATGAACTAATAAGATTATTGAGAACCTTCTGTGATGACTATTTTAACAAGATGCTGTATTTATTCAAATAATTTTATGAATAAAAAAGAAAAAGAATTAAGAGATTGAACTGTGAGCACAAGACCCCATGGTGGTGCACGAGAAGAATCTCATAAGACTTGTAGGTATTTGAGATGCACACGAAGAAGATGATGGTTAAATAGGAGACGGAGTGAAATATTTGGGTGCTTCAATGTTCCATTGGAATGGACAGGTGAACAGCATGAGAGTTTGAGAAAAATTCTGCCTAATTTGGCCATAGTGAAATATTACAAGTGGAATAAATAACGCTTTTGAAATACGAGAGGAGAATGGTAGAAGGATGAATACGAGTTTGAATGTTAAGTCTATTCAAATGATTTTGTTAAGCGTATTATCCTGATTTTGAATTGTATTTAAAAGGATGATGACTTCATAGAATCATCTGTGCTGGGCTTTTAGAGTCTCAGAGAGTGAAGCAGTAGTGTCTTCTTTTCTTTTTTGTCTGTTGACTAAATATGTTGGCTGACAAAGGGCTATGATTAATATGTTTGGGAAGCCAGTCATGACAATCGTACAATGGACACTTTTATTCTGCAGGGCATCGTCGTACACCTTCGAGGTCCATGAGACCACCCTAACTCTCCTTCCTCTTTTCAAGCCTAACAATCACAATCATCATATTCCACACCATTTCTTTTTATTGAATAAATAGACCCAGGGCCTTCCTTCCCAATATTCCTCCAGCCTCCTAGCCAACCCCATGAATGTACTCATTATTGTACGAAGAATGAGCGAGGTGAGAGAGATAGACGGAAAGTAATTCATTCCACCAGAGTTTGCTTCAATTTAGATACTTTCTTGAATGGCCTTTGGTTTGGAAACTTGAATGAATGGGTATGAAATCATAATGAAACTTGGTACAATAAACCTGTTCTCATTCTACCCACCACTGAACTTTTAGTGAATTACCTTTCATTCCTACACAAACATTTTGTATTCGTACCCACATCTCCGTGAAAACAATTATTGTATTACACAAATACATCCGTATCAACTTGTGTCTGCAGAAGTTAGGAAAGTACGAGACCACAATAAGAGCAGTAACATTTCAATGCATATTCACACTGGACGACTGGACTCCCATTCATCCACCATCTCTAGCTTGTTATTGTGTGTCTATCCTCCATATGACCTCAACTTTATTTTCAAATGACGCCTTTTGTCCGTGTGGACCATTTAAGAGAAAAATGTTTCAATAATCTTGGAAGGAAGGAGTACGTTCTCAGTACAAGTATATATAAATGTTATTATCTGAAACACTTCACGCTAGTTGGCTGGACTGTAATGCAAAGTAATAAAAATCTTGATAAATAGCACTTAGAAATATAATATAAGCAAGTTAATTAGTGGGATACACAGAGTTACAGCCTTCACTGCGAATTAATTTTAATTAATGCTTCCACATTGTAATCCTCAGTTACTGGAGGACCAAGTATATAGTCACGGTTGTCTGGACCAGACAAGAATGGAATGAACTCGCTAGCTTGTTCATACACTTTGGTATCAGCAGTCACTGTTATGATAAGAATTAATAAGAAAGCTAGACAGTAGACAAGTTGATTGAAGGATGGTAATATTACGAGAAAAGAGTGGAGAGAGATTAAGGATTGCCAACTTTAATGACTACCTTTACTTGAACGAGCATGTTCTAAGCTGAAGAATTAGCAAATATTTGCAATTTGCTGGGTTAAAAGTTAAACCTTTAGTTATACTAATAGCGTAGTGTGGTTAACGAGAAAATTTGGCTTTGTGAAAGACAGGCATGCAAATCATTGCACTGAAAAATGTAAGTAGTGATGCGTTAATTCAAGACAAGTAACTTCTACTACAGCCATTGTTTTTTACACGACTTCTAAGTATAAGTTGTGACTTGGCCTACCAAGATGCTTGTTTTACGAGTACGTATTGGAATTTAAGGTGTCAAAAGTATCGAATAGACATGGTCGTGACATGACATGATAACTTAGGACGACCGCTTCTAAGAAAGAAACACGTTGCACCGGTTGTGTATTCCACAAAGTTTAATTCGTACACTCAAAATTTGTTTGACATTAAATTCAGTGAACATTACCACTACTCTCCTGACTACCACCGCAGTCCAAGCTAATTTGGTATCAGGAGAAATTAATCTTACATAAGTTCTCAATTACATCAGTTCGTGAGGTACGTTTTTTAGACAAGATCATGGACGAGGATCAACCACGATCAACACAACTTACAGGAAGAAATATTGCGAATTTTTTATCCTAAAATTCATCTTTCAGTTTCGACTGACTTGGGAGTTCTATATAATGCTTTTAAGAGAATTCGCCTTTCGTCTCGATGCAACTGACAGCATGAACATAGCCAGCATACAATATCCTTTTCAATAAAAGCAAAAGATCTAACGACCAGTTCGTGAGTTTCATTTAACTTGACGCAAATGCTAATTCAATTTCCATTACTCTATCAAACAGTCACCTTCTTCTTGTTCTGCCGCTACTCATTTGGTAAAGGTAATCCTGCTTGTTCAGATTAAGTGTAAAGTGAAGCTTCCTAGCTTTTAAGAATGCTTAATGAGAGCTAAGAGACGAATTATTTCGTAAAGCCGTAAATGTGACAAGAGCTGAAAATGATGAGGTCAATGAGATTTCAATAATGAAAGTGGGAAACAAGTTTTATTTTTTTCTTTATTCATAATAATTATTGCTGTACAGATACAATGGACAATTAATACTGCTAATGAACTTAAATCACAATGTTTGGATGGGAGGGTGAGAGGCTACTGGGGGGACTATGGATTGTCTGAGGAGTGATGGTAGGGTGGGTGTGACATGGGGTAAAGACCACGGTACAACGCTTCGGAATGTGGATTACGACTTAGAGGACTAAAGGCTGATCCAGGTAGACTTGGATGATGATGAGAGTTAAGACGGTGACTGAGACCTGGATGATGATGATGGTGTAGATGAGCTCCACTTCCCCCCGTCCCATTTCCTGCCAAATCTGCCACTGACCAGATTCGAGGTTTTGGATTTGGGGTTGAAGATGTGCCTTCTTTGCTCCCTTCACTACAACTAGACCCTGTCGGGGATGACTTTCCATGGACATGTGAATTTGTACTGCCCAGTCTCTCGTTATTATCTGCAAAAACACAATAAGACAAAATTCTTGAATCTCTTAGAAATAAAAGTTACAATCAGATCCTTGCCAAAACTCACTATCATCTCCATTCACTATAAACTACTGTCTGTAATAATTCACAAAATGTTATCTTTCCATTGAGAAAAATAAGTTTGTGATGCAATAAATGGCGTATAAGAGGTTTCACGACTTAAAAATGTTTTCTTTCCTAATGATCTTCATAAAACAGTCGTAAAATATTTATTGAAGGCCGTCTTTCTTGTCATCTCCACGTTAACTTTTGCAATACAGAATCTTAAACAAGATTTTACTTCCTTTACATGAAATCTCCTTTTAACTTGAGTGAGAATTTACTCTGCTATAAAATCCAGTCATTCATTCATTATTACCTTATTCATATGTGTGCATATTACACTGCTACAAGATAAGGCATAAAAAAGGTTCTAAGGGTTAGGTATCAATATGTAATACAATATTCTCACTCCTCAGAGTTAAAATGTCGGACGAATAATTGAAAGATAAGGTTAATTGCTATGAAATCCATTTTGTATTATATAATATGAGGCTCTCTACTCTCTGCCCTGTGCCAACCCAAGATATGCGTAGCCATCACAATTCACTTTAAAATACTGTGTTGTTTTAATCTATTTACTTATGTGAATTAAGAAGTGAGGGTTAGAATACTGAATGAACGAATGGGATTTTCACAAGTACTGTAATAATAAAATAAACTTGGTTGTACCTGGATCGTCGTTTTTCTTAAGACTTGTCTCGGGTTCAGAGTCTGAGACGTCGACATCGTCATCATCGTCCGGTCTATTTCTAGGCTCCCAAGTCATTTTGTTCTCCTTCTTCAATCGTCTCCTCGCATTTGCAAACCAGGTGGAAACTTGAGTCAATGTCATTTTGGTGATAATTGCCAACATAATTTTTTCCCCTTTGGTGGGGTAAGGATTCTTTTTGTGCTCTGCTAGCCATGCTTTAAGTGTACTCGTCGTCTCGCGAGTTGCATTCTTCCGTCGGCTTCCATTTACATCCATAGCGTATCTGAAATGAGAAAGAGACAAATATCATTAGTTTGGTTGGACATATTCAGGCTTAACTTTCTCTCACTCCAACCCGACTGTACATTTTCATGCTCTGCTCTGATATACACCGAAATTTGAATATCAGTGTAAAATATGTATAATATAACGCGTATATGTACACTCTAAAGAATCCAAGTGTGAAGTACAATTCCAGGCTTAGAAGTTTGTGAAGCATCTCTTCATGAACATTTAGAAAAGTAGGGGGAAATGAGACAGCATGTTGGGTAAGAGAGAAAGGCCCTTTCTTCACCCGACATTACTTTTACCCAACTTTTACTTCATGTCTCATCCCATGTCCCACAGCCATTGACTCGTGTCACTCGGTTTCCCACCGTCAACAATGTCTCTCTTTCCTTAATGCGTTTATTCCATTATAACCCTATTTCATACACCCTGACCTCCGCCTAATGCATTTCTCACTCACATTAAATCTCTTCGTATTATAACAGAGAATCAGCAAAGCAGTCAAAGAACCAAAGCATCTCAACCGTGTCCCATATAAACCACTGTCGGATTTCCATACGTCCATACTTCTAAAAGCTTCAAGAATACTTTTATTTATTATTACATGAGTATTTATGTATTCTATTCTCCTTCATATCCGATATATATCTTTCACTCACTCCCTACTCGTGGGACACATTCCCTCTGCTGTCTTTTGTGAATCTCTTCAAGTATTCAACGCACAGTTTTTGGGTTGATGATAATATTTGTAATAAAATGAATTAACTTAGTGATAATAATAGTGTGTGGAGGGGTAATGGACACCCTCATAATAAAATTGCATTATATGAATCAATGTATCACATATTTACCCTCGAGTCATAAAATGAATAAGAGTAGTGAGCCTGTGAGCCCTAATCTTAATGGATTTGGCCTTACAGCAGCAGTGGCGAACTACTTAAATGCGCTTTTCCATTCCTGTAAAATCAATTCATGCCGTGTGAGATGAAAAATGTTGAATGTGAATGTGACCCTCACACTCACACAGAACAATACGCATGCACACATATAGTAAAATTTTCTTCTAAAATTATATGTATACGTGTGTAAAATAATTGAAGTGGAGAAGGAATAGAAATGAAGCAATTGTGTAGATTCAATTACACAAATGAGTTCATGTACAACTTCGATGAAACTCACTTAGAAAAGGCGAGACGAATACGCTGACGTGCGTAGTTCTTACTACGTGGACAAAATAAAACTTAAATGGTTGTAATAATGACTTAATAGACAAAATGATCGTCGATTTCCCATTTCGTTTGGGCCCATGATTGACGATGATACATGTTAATATCAGGTTACAATAGGCAAACATTCTCACACTTAACAATCATGCTGAGCGTTTACTTGAAAGTTTGATGGCAAGCCAAGGGAAATTAAGAGTAAATGTCTACCTAATAATCACTAGGATTCTAACGTGTGTGTGAAGAATGCTCGAGTTTGGACGATACTGTCAAGTACTTTAGGCATGATTTACCTTGTTAATGCAACTATAAGGCAAGCCTGCCTTCCTAAGTAACCTTCATGAAGGCAGCACACGCTCTATTGCTCAATATGGTATAGTGTGCATTATCATTAAAAAGTATAACTTTGAATTCCCATTCTTAACAAAATAAGGATGGTGGCGTTAGAAAACTTAATTGAGATCAAGGAAAGAGTCACACTTGAGTCGAACATCAACTCAATTAATGATACATCATGCGATGATAGTCTGAACGAGGAAAACTAAACATTTCTCTGCAGTTTCAACATGTAATAGAAATGTAATCGCCTCTTTGAAGGTACATGTCTATTGTAGGTTTTCCTAAATGTTGTGCATTAGTTCTATATGTACAGTGGGAACTGTGAGACTAATGAAATTAATATGTATACCTTCATTCGTTCTTCAGCTTTAACACGAAAAGTAAGCTAATGAGTCATTGTTATTCACACAATCATCTGTGTACATTTCTGTGCAAAACTAAACTATTGACGCAGTTATTATCAATCAAGTAATAATGAGGATTTCAAGGTAACTTAATCTCACGGAAACTATGGGCATAAAAATAAGTGCCTTTTTCAGCCAGGCTGTACATTTTAAATGCATTTTTAAGTAGCAATGAAATTTTCCATTATCCATTGTCGACAAACTTTGTCCTGTACATCATTCAAGTAGCAGCAATGACTATACACATTTCATTATTGAACATAGCAAGGGAAAACCCTACACTCAACAGACAGTTTATATAACATAAATAAAATTGTTTCCACCTTTAATACTTCAACCATGCGATCTTGAGTTAAAGCTTTAGACCATCTTTCTGTGTTTTAATCCACAAACATATAAAACAGTTTCAAAATGTTATTTTCTCAAGATAATAATAATGAACACGGATAATTCTTATGAATCATGTTTGGCTTTTATTCCAGACGCAAACTGCTCGATGTATATATTTGTGTAATTCATTTTAACTAATCGCTATGCTCCTTAAGTCCATGAGAAAAATAACAATTGGCAGAAAGTAATGGCTGGGATTGGACGTAATGGAACATGCCTTCTCTCCTATAATACGCTCATGGGGCAAAAGTGCACATAATAAGCTGTGTATGGTTAACTTTTCAAGTTATTGTGAGAAGAATGTATAAGAAAATGCTTATCAAGCTCAATTTTATGGTGTCTAAAATTCTGTAGCCAAACAGAAAAAATTTTATGTTCTTATTTATCAACCCTCATATCTTATGTGAGCAAGTTGTAACCCACTAGGAAGCCATAATGATTTCAACATAAAATGTTTTGCTTTTCTCTCCACCTCCTCTTTCTTCCCAAATCAAATTAATTTTTCATGCTGTGGAAGGTCTGTTGTCGTTAATCGTTAGTTAGCTAGGTTGGTTATACCTGTTCATTCGTCCACTAAAGGCTTTTTAATCGGCTGTACAACAAACGAGACATCAATAGTGTATAATTTTTTTGTCTTGTATCGGGATACGTACCTCTTGGCAAGCTTCGTGTTGCATGTCTTGCTAATAGTGTTCATTTGCGTATGTAATTTGAAGAGACTATAAGCATTTTTTTCGTTGTAATTCATGTGATAGTCGAAACCTGAGTCATCACCATTGTATCATAAGGTCCCTTTTATCGAGTTAGTTTAATAAATTATTAAATGAGCTGAGGGGTTTGTCCCTGACGATGTTTACACAATTAGAATTCGCGTGCTAGCGAAAAAATTCTAGTTTGCTTGATTCTTTTCTGATAAAAGTAAAATAGAAGACGACATATATACAAGCGACTTATTTCATCCAGGACGCAATTCATTAGAATATTTCGTTAGCTCTGCATACCGTCCTATGATCTTCACGATAATTTATCCATTTGAACTTGTCTATTTGACGCTGACTTTTCTTCCCTCTGAAGTCTGAACTTATGTTCGTAGCAGATCACTAAATTATACATGAATGAGTGTCATGCATGCTAAACAATAAATGGAAAATACAACGAAAAATTTCCTGGGTAGTTTTAACTTCTTAAGCTTTCCATAAGAATACATTCACGTAGTCTTATTATAATTTTATTATTATTAGTGAGACAAAAACAGCCTTGTTTTTGGTATATGCGGTATGAATTATGCAGTTCGAAAGCCTGCTAGGGTGGATTTCCACGTGTGTTTACGACCTTTTAGCTGCTTCTGAGTTGGAGTTTTACCACTACACTGCCTCATTAACAATCAATACGAAATTTAGATGAATAAAAAATGTCTTGCATGCACCAGTTAAAAAAAGTACATGGATAATGGGTAACTAAACTCCAAGGCATGTCTGTGCTTACTTAATTCAAACAGTTGAATACGTATATAGTACATATGGAAATGTTCCAATCGTTAGATTTAAGTATGTATAACTGATTTTGCGAAATGCGGAAAGGCTATTACGATTACATTATGTTCAATTAACAGAGAAAAGTTCTTATTAGAGTATTGAATGAAAAATGGTATGTCCACTACCAACAGGAAATATCCCATAATAAAATAGCAATCAAAAAAGAAGCTGAAGTGAAATTAATGAATGAAAGGATGGAGTTTCAATCTCAAAAACACACTCAAAATGCAGTCTGTGTAGATTCTGCCTTTCTCCAACCTATCACCTGCCTAGCACACCAAGTGCGAAGAAAATTATCGAGATTGGAGAATCAAAGTTAAGTGAACGCCATATGGAGCCAAACGCTTTCTCAATGACGACGAGGGGTAAGAGAGTATATAAAAAGTCGATTTAGGAGAACATTTTCCCTCAGTTAATAGACTGTATTATAAATGGGTTGAAATGGGAAAGGCGAAAAGTGTGAAATGGAGAAAGAGGGGAAGTTAATTTTGGTGGGGCGTGAAATTTTTTCTTTCTCTTTTCATTGGGAAATCGTAGTGTAAGTAAAGTGGCATATCACTTTTTCAAACTTTCATTTTGTAAAAGTAGCTGCGGAATATAGGAAAGAGAGTATAGTGATGTACGAGGAAGAAGATGTAGTTGTGTAGAGTAAGTAATAGTAAGTAGCTAGTAAGTAGACTCGTACCTTGTTATAAATGTAGCATCTTTGCTTCTACAAACTACTACACTTGCTACTGCCACTAGGATTTCTCTGAAGAGCAATATTTGAAGGAGATTCGAGAAGTCTTTAGGCTCACCACCTTTGGATCCTTCCTCCTCCTCAGAACACCACTTTAGGTGATATCAAATCCGAATTTCCCATAAGAAAGAGAGATTAAGGGGCTGCGCACTGAAGAAGAATCGATCTCCGAAGGAAGCAAGAAAGACTTGGTGGTAGAGGAGAAAATCTGCCGATTTAAAATCCCATTTTTCTCCCCTTCATATAAATGGCCACATTAGGGAAATTTATCGATCTACTCATATACTAATCACTTCTTTTTCTTCGGCCTATGTTTACTTCGCACTTCCAGAGTATGAACTGATTTTATATACAAACCACCCGAACTTCCATCCACCGCCGAGTGTAACTCATTCCGGAATATCATTACATTATCCTCTCATGCTATTAAGACTCGGATGACTGCTGCACGCCTTTTCCTTCGTTCAACAAGATTACTCTCCTGAAAATGATCGTCTCATCGCTCCTACATCTCTTTCGTTATGATTATCACATTACCATTATTACGACACAGGAGAGGACTTTACAGAAACAAATGTTCAAGTTGAAATGGAAGGATAATGTTATGATAGGATTTTTCAAAGCTTTCGTTTCATTCCCCATGCCATGCAGTACAGCGTGTGCTTCTACGGGCTCATAGGGCTCTTGTCATCAATTAACATTTGTTGAGACAGCAGAGCAGTAGAAAGTTGCTTTTCAACAAATCATCTATTATTCTCGACACATCGTGTTGATGCGGATTAAATAACTACTTCTATATATTTGACATTGATTTTTCGAAATTTTTGCTGACATTTGATGAGTTAAAGACATTTCAGACAACTCCTTCATAAATTACACTTATGAGCTTCTTTCTTGGAAGAATTCGATAAGTAAAATTTCAATTTCAAGTTAAATAGATAAGCTCAAGGTCTCAAGGATGAATCGACACATGGTTTGATTCACAAGAAATATTTCAGAAAGTCAGTATAACCAAAGGTCACCAAAAGGACTTCTGAAATTGGCACACATGGAAAGAATGTGTAAATTCCACAATAATAAATGTTGTAAGACAAGCCATGATATGTAAAAGGAGATGTTTACCCATTGGCCTATAGGATGTACATATGTCTTACGGTATCTCAAGGAGACTCGTCATTTATCAGAAATACCAAAATGTCTCAACCGGGATGGGATAAAAAATTATGAGACTACAGAGTCCGCACCCTCTCAAACTGATACATTCAGAGTTGAAAATAAGACCAGGTATCTCATCAATATGCAGAATTGAGTGGGACATTCATGTTACTCGTATGGTAGAATTAATCAGAATTAATTTCAGCGTGTGTAAACGAAACAGAAGAAGTTGTCTCTGCTCTGAATGTCTAAATGTAAGTGCTAGACAGACGTAAGAGAAAGTCTGATAATATAAGCATTTGTTTGGTTGTGGTTGGCATGCAGAAACCAAAATATGTCAAGATCGAGAGCCCAACTAAAGCCAAACCACACCACAGTGACTACGAAATGAATTTGAAAAGTTGTGGTATGTAAAAATTCAGATGTTAAGAAGAGTTTTTTTGGCACTGGATAGGAAAATATATGGGAGGGTGATGAGGCAAAGGTTTAACCAAATAGATAAGATGGTTGAGTGTAGTATTACATATGGGTGGAGTGTAGTACATGTGTAATTTCTTAAAGTCATATTAAACACACAGTGTATTTGGCAAACAAATTCCAAGCCATCGAGCTTCCTTACTTACACTGACTGCTTCTTAAACTTTGCTATTTTAAGTCCTGCCATCTGAATAAATCACTCAACTTAGGAATTCCATGAGTAAGCCACACATTCATTTTCCTAACTATGTCTCTCCTAATTACAATTTTACATTTAGTGTTTCCTTTCTAAACAAACAGCCAAACGAGAAAGAAAGTGTAGGGGGACCCTTTGCCCAGACCAAGTTAACTACCAAAATACACAACCTCGTAATGCCATGCTACTGCACGTTAAGAGCTTCTTTCCTGTGTGCACGAGAGTAATTTAGTTGGTGTCTAGGTCTACACTACCACTATTCGTAATATCACATACATTCCTTTAGAATTAGTAGCTAACACAGCTACACAAGGTATGAAATATGCATAAGATGCAAACATGAGTGAAAGACCATTTTACGGCGCGTCTAAACTACCAAACGCTCCATTTCTACCTCCTAAAACTCATTTCGGCGAATTCACTCGGTGAGTTGTTGAGTGTAATCGCTGACGGAGTAGAAATAATAGAACAGTCGAATTGCTTATGTTGACTCAAGGAGAAAATTGACATGAGGCAAAGGTAATACACCACAGAGTACAACAGGACAGGACAAGTGCATTAATTAATACCAATGGTAGTGTTCCCGACACAAACAGGAGTGGATCTAATGAGAGTACAATCAACAACCCGAGTCTGAAACATAAAATGACATATGAAGCCACGCTACCTATTTCTACTGTCCCGAATTGGGAAGAAGTAAGTAAACTCATTGATCATAATTATGTCTTTGAGAAAAGGGAAAATCTTGTCAATATTTCATTCGATAATCTAACCGAACTGAGTCATTTTATATGTATGCTTTCATCTGGGGACAAAATAGTGTGTTGTTATACACAGGGAGTGTATCACACATCAACTGGTGAACCACCAGGAGTGATTACATTTTGAAATGGATGAATGTTCTACATCGGTTTCCAAGGCTGAAGGATGACCACATTAAATGACAGGCTTAGGCCAACTCCAGTGGTGATGCTGATGGTGGTAATGCTTTCAAAGAGAGTGACCAAGAAGAGCCCTAAATCTCATCCATCATAATCAGGTAAACTGTCTCACCCGTTGAAAGGGTAGGCAGCGGCTGCTGCAGCCGCAAATCCCGGGTCGTAGGGATGATACATTGCAGGATAACCCCACGCACTGGGTCCCAAGCCTCCTTCCTTCACATCTGATAACCCTCCACCCTGAAAGTCACAAAATAAACGGATCCATTCACATTCATTTTTCTTGTCATGAGCTTCGCTGTTGAGAAAAACACACAACATAAGCACACATACACAGTAATACACACGTCTTCGTACAGGAATAAAGTAATTTACTTGTTTGAAATTAAAATGACGTATGCGGTTATACGATTTGTGTACCATTTATTTGACTTCACTAATAAAAATAAGTCAGGAAATTATTTTACAAGTACAAAGTAGTTTTATTTATTGAGTTGTGTATACAAAATGAATGATCATTTATTTTACGAGACAACTCTTTCCCTGAAGTACAAGCAGACTTTTCTCGAAACAGAATGAAAAGTTTCTCTCATGTGTTTTGTAAAAGGTAAATTGAAGCATCTTAAAACACGTCCGAAGGTAGAGAAAGTAACAGGAAACAAATGAAGAAAAACTCGTTGACTCGGTTTGTATGGTATTCTCCCCACGCGAAAATATTTCTTCGCGTGTTCCGATTCCTTGACATAACAGGGGACCATTACTGTGGACAAGAATGTTATGCTTGTATCTCTCATTTTTAGGACTGGCCTGTTTCTACACACCACAAAAAGCCATATTTTGTAAGAAAGTGCAGGTTCTTCTGTGTTATTGTACAATGTACAGGAAACTAAATAAAGAACAACTATAATTTTAGATCGATTTCTTGTATTTTTCAAATACACTCTTAGCACGAGTAAATCAACTGTTACCACTGCAGTATTAATGTCTTTCTCTGCTTTTCTGGGATTATATGTATAGCGCATTTATGTTCGATATATATACCGTAGATAAGGACCAGAACAGAAAGAGATCATTCTCCCAGGTGTAAAGTTCTGTCCATTTTTCATCCTTTAGGATAAATAATGCTTGAAGAAAACAGTACTCTGGGGGAAACCGTCCCAAATACTCCTGAAGGAACTTCCTGTAACTACCAAAGTGCCATCCGGTTTAAATGTCTCACATGTCGGAGTGAATATCGCTTTTCTTGTGGTATTAATCCTAAAGGAACATTTGGTGCTTAAGAGTGCCTTCGTTTCTAATTTTTAGTTACTCCCTAACTCTTATTGTGTCATAATCCTACATAGTAGTGGTGTGACTGTTTTCTACCCACGTTGATTTTATTCTTTTCAAATTTTATGTCACAGATGAGGAAACCGATACTTTTGTGCGATGAGGATGAACACTTATGACATTAGTAGACACTTTCTGGACAGCCATGGGTCATAAATTTTAGTATTATTGTTACTGCAAACTGCAACTACTTCTCTTTCTCTCACGTAGTTTAAATCCGATTCCTAAAGGAGGGTTGAGGTTTCGTTTCCTCTGTCAAAATATTGACTTTCGGCAATATTATTGACTTCTTTCGTTCCATTACTTATTCCGCATTTTTCGGCTAATAAATAACCATTTTAGGGGCATTTGTCTTATACCCACTTTGAAACAGAAAGCTTACCTGTACCGGTATAATAATATACTATCGTACATTATTCGAACAATCAGTAATGATACTATACGTAAACATATCAATAAATCTCCCCATTGCATTTGTTCCAGACACATGAAATATTTCCCTATCTACCTTGATAAAAACGTGTATTTACGTGTTCCAAACTGGTAAATTGACAGGTTTAACTTTTACAGGAAATCGGTGGGTATAACATGAAAGGTATACAAACATAATTTCTCAATATGATACTTACTTACAACACCACCGCTTCACGTAATCATGGTTCAGACGTAAACTTATTTCACTTTGTTCATTATCTCTTCATTTTGTCGATTCCCATCTACGTAAAATACTTCTACGCCTTGACGAAGGAAGAAAGCTAACATTGGGTGCTTTTTTCCTGGGTATCATAAGTGTTCTTAAAATCAGTAGACTGTTACTTGTATTAACATTATTCTAGAAGAAAAAGAAGTGAGGCAACTTCACTTCCTTAATTGGTAATAAAACCTCGGGTCGTTAAGTACGTGACATGAGGATGCATTTGATATTATGATTATCATTATGACAGCCTCAAACCATTCAATTACCACTCACTTCGTTTCCAGTCTACTCTACAACACAACAGCACGGATAACAAAGCAAAACTAGCAAGTAAACCTTAATTACCCGAATTACACTTTCAAAAACAATATCTTAAGTGGAACCCCCCATCGTTTTTTCTCATGAATCTCCTATCTAGTTTGTGTTTACTTTACCAGAACAATTTTGCTATAAAGTTACTCAACAAAACTCGCAAAACACCTTTTGTAAAATATGTGGTTACATTGCCAGCAGCAGTGTGTGTGATCGTTCACCACATACAACTCGTACCGTTTGTGTGAGTATTGTCAGCGAAACAGCATTCTGCAGTTAAAGTAGCTAAACTTGAAAGTGGAGTTGATGAAGAGAGCTAAGAAAATAGTTGTCATTAAACCCTTCTTCAGTCAGATAAATCTTGATTGTTTAATGGAATAAATGCATCTATCTGCAATATCATTTTGACTTTGACTCATTGGAGCGAGTAAAACAAGGTTTGCACTTGATTTATAATTTCATGTCTGAGACAATAAAACAGAATGCTTTACATGAAGTAAGATTTGTTGTGTTGACTCTGAAGCCTTAAACTGACTGCTTTGTTGATCTTGTCTTTCTTGGGAGAGTACGAATGAAGAAGAATCACACAATGAAAGGACATACACCAATGATTCATCTGTCTTCTTCCTGTCCAGTTGGATGAAAACCAAACCTCCACGAAGGAGAGACACGTTTAAAACTCAAGGTAGCTCCTTGGAGTCCGATTCAAATCAAATGCAAGCCATTGTTCTCGAGGGAGACGGAGAGCAAGCAAACTCTAATTCAATTCTTCACGATGATATGATAACTGCGAGTGAACAGACCTATTCTTTCATGTATCGTTTCTCGTCTTGTCTTATCAAACAATCTCTGTCTAATTTACATGATACTTGTTCAATAACATACAACATGCATAAGGAGGAAGGTTGTGTACAAAATGTAAAGATTATATGATCCTGGCTTTTGTTTTCCCCTGTGTAAGAAATGCATACGCATGAGAGTCTCAATGAGCCTCTCAGATTCATTCAACATTCAGAGAGGCGAGGAATCATTCACTCAGCTCGTATCGAACGTTAAATCTATCGTGTTGTACGCCTAGAAGACAATACCCATGAAACAACCAAGGAAATCTATTACTCTTTCCCTTATGACTACCAAAAACAAATAGAACAACAATGTGAATTAACTGGACAATCAGTTCTAATCAGAAGGGGGTAATAAGAGACCAGGTAAAACAAGAGAAACCGGTAAGACGAGATCTTGTCATCGTGATAAACCCTTTTGCCTTTGCCTGAAAGTTGTATCCTCTTTTCGTGTTTCGGAGATGGACATGAGCTTCTCCTTTAGCCATTTGTTCCATTCAACGCGAAGCAACAGAATGTATGTACATACATGCTTGTGCTTCTTGTGTAAACTCACACACGAACTAATGCAATTTTCTTCTTATCATTACCATACCATATGCTTTGTTTAAGTTCAAGATAACTACATAAAAGAACGAACACATTAATCCGTCCCTTCTCATTATATTCTTTTATTAAGAATGAAGAATCACCACTACAAATTCAGTAGCGTAAATACCAACAAGCTTCCTTTCGTCCTTTCTGTTTTATAATACGACCATCTTCATTTAATTCAGTACGTTATTTAAATGCAAAAAGTACACATTAAAAAATGCTACTAATTGTTTCTGTAGGGTGTAAATGTAATTTTGTGTTTGCGAGTATGCAATGCGGGAGCAATACGGTTGATTCTGCTGCTCTCGTGGTACAAATACACACGCAGAAATATTAACTAATATTATGACAAGTAAATGAGAACTGGTAGAAGTCCCTTTTTCACTTGAACTCCCAACAACTTAGTGGTTAGATTGGGTAGACTCGTAGCAATAATTACATTTTACATCTCATCCACAACGAACATTGTTCCTTATCTTAAACAGAATAGATCAAACCCAAACGGAGGAGCTCCGTGTACTCAGACTGCAGCGTGTTATTTAATTTTCATTTTGTATCACGCTAAAGTGATACAATTATTCTGAATCAAAAGTATAGGGTAACCTTTTAATTACTTAACTTGTTTTTCCTCCGTCTGGTTTCTTTCCTCTTGATACAATTTTCAGCCTGTTCATCTGCCAACTATTATAATATGGGTCTTAATGTGTGTGTGCATATAACTAACTAGTTTGAGAGAAGTTGCAGTGTTTGTATGAATGACTTTTCTTGGTCAGACGCAAAGCATACGAATGTATCTACTCTCACAGCTTCTTCTTCTCTTAGTGATTTATGGGCTTGTTGATGTTAACGACTGACTTGTAACTACCTCTTGAGTTATTATGCTTATTACATAAACCTCAATGGATTTTAGTCGTTGTTAACTCAGTGGGAAATTTGGAATCTGATAATTGCTACGAGCAATTTTTATCTAACCCTTGGCCTACGTTGGTGGTAATTTGATTACCTTATTCGCTCAAGCTAAACAAACCACTCTTTCCTTTCTGGACACAGAACACCTAGGGATTATTTAGTAGAAATGTCTGATAGAATCAACCGTGCTCCTGCTAAGTTCCCTTGTATCGCTCAATTTCATCGGCCCTAATTAGATGAATTCCTTGAATGCTTTTAAAGGATTATTTTCATTGTATTTAAAGTGGATGATCTGAGCTTGTGTTTGCAATTAATGGCGAATAATGGCGATTATTCGTGCAAACGCCTAAGACGGCTTTTGTAAGTGCCCCAGTAAGGAATACATTATAAATTGGTCCTGTTAATCTAAATTCCCGAGATCTAATTAACTTAAAGTGTGTAGAGAGTCTTGGTATCTTACATTCATCGAGTAGAACGCATTTGCAGCTGCTGCAGCAAGATACGCGACTTGATCTGGGCTATAAGGAGGATTAGGCATTGACGATGGATTAGACTGTGCGGATCCTCCGTGGTACACCAAAGAAGGAACTGACGATGCCAATCTTTGATAGTTTAGCAATTCTGCAGGAGATTTTACACATGAACACAACAACTGGCGGCAATTCGGGCATCCTCCGGATCCTCCTGAGGATGGGGCACCCCCACTACCTCCACTTCCCCCACCTCCTGCTCCCCCAGATGGGGGACTGCTGCTTCCTCCGTCCTCACTTTTCTCACTTCCACTCTAAACAAACAGAACAAGAACATGACAAAACAATAAAGACGGATCAAATTACATATGCTCGGTATAGGTAGCTATTACAAGTGCCATTAAATTCTATGCGTAAAAATGTTCACATTTTGTCTGCCTTAACTAGTTTTGTTTTATTCTTGTCTCATTCACCTCTCCAACAAGTTATCCTTAAGCATTTTGTATGTACGCAAAAGCAGACGTGGTGGTAGCTATCTGTACATATATTTATTTAATGATGTTCACTAATTCGAAAATACAACCTTATCACCTCATTCTATCATTTTGCTCTGATGTACCCTGCTACTTAATAGCTACCAATTACTATTTGCATGTAGTTAAGCACTTCCTCGAAGAACTAATTACTTCATTTTGATGTCCATGTGAACAACTTTTCATTATGAGTTTCCTTGAAGCAAAATGCTGCTTGACTTCCGAATGTATGCATTTTATGCTTCATATATGTGAGTTCAGCTTATGTGAAATCGCCCAGCGTAATGAAAAATGAAGACGATGAAGTGAACCAACTGTCTCACATTTTTTATACTTTATTATTCTTCACTGACTAGGACCTGTCAGCCCTGCTGACCATTATTCAGATAAAATCTATGATTAATTGCAGGTTATATTCAGTTCGTCAAATATTAACGTTTAAAGGTTATTTGGTCTTCTGGAGTAAAAATCTATTCTTATTCCATGTTCTTCGATGAAGGCAACAATCCATATACCACTTTCAACTGCAGTAGCCAGTAGGTAAACTACTGTAAACAGCACAACCGAATGCTAATGAAATTTTCCACTCAACAGAGATAACCCCAGAGATAAGAAATATATAGAAATTCTAAATTTAATTAAAATCCTTGGACATGTTGACTTATATTTCCTCAAACGACAAGCAACGAATGTGACATATTCACTAGATATTGCATATTTGGCTAATTTAAACTTGTGAAAAATTTAAATGGCAATCTGCTTATCCTTCCTGTCTGCCTATCTTTTAGTTCAAAAGTACACAAACACTAAACTCCTACAAATATATATTTATGTGTAATTCAACTCAAACTATTTTGGCATATATGCACCAAACTCTGGAGACAGCTAAAGTCTGCAGAAATATCGATCCGAATATTTCATACTCTCGAATGTAAACCTAATCTACTTAATCTGGTAATGCATAATCCTGGTAAAATGTAATTATTATTAAGCATGAAAAACCAAACGTATTTATACACATACATTCATGATGATACAGTTGAGATTCAGGATAAGTTGGAATAACGAATTAAATGTCTGAAGTCAGTTTTCCTTTAAAAGTTTCCGATGATGATGATGATTGATATGGTTAACAATAATGGCACAGACACATGTACAATGTACCGTGCAAATCTTTAAAGTCTTCCTCGTAGTAAAATTGTTTTTAAAAAGTTTTTTTGTTTTTTGAAACTTGTAAAAAGTACAGGTGTGTGAGATTCTTGGATTCTTCAGATATACATATGATGAGTGAGTATAAACAAGAGATTATATATACTCAGGTCAGATCAAAAGATGTTTCCTCTTGAGTTCATCATACATGAGTTGTTCTTTCATACACGGATTGAAAAGATATATTTATTTTCCGGCAAGATCACCTCTCTCTCTCTCATGTGTTCGGTTTATGAAACTTCACTTTCTGTCTGTGTGTATGTGTGAGAGTATCGATAGTCCACCACCGTCATCCGTAAGTTTATCCTCGTGCTCTCTTCTTGAGAAAACACCTTCTCGGTGCAACTGGCATATATGGATTTTACTTGTGTGTTGTTTGTAGTTGTACGTTGGTCTCCTACGAAGAGAGTAGGAGTGACATACAATAACAAGACATATTGAATATATCGAAAAAACTTTTTGATTTCATTGGACGCGTACAAAATACTTTCTTGAGTCGTCTCAACTCTAGTAATATATTTTTCAGTTCTTCTCAGTCTTGTTACTTTCTCCAGCAACTTTTGCTTTCACACACAAAAAGCTCAATATACAAAAGTCAGTGTTGACGGAACTTTTTGTTCAAACTTATTATTGTCACGTATGATCTGTTTCCTTAACTTTTTCTCGTTGTACACCTTTTCTTTTCTTCTCTTATTAGTTTGTCACTTTATTAAGAGTTCTGGGTTTATATATTCCCGTTTTCTGAGATTTAAGTGCACTGCAATTGCACTGTTCAAATATTTTATGTAGCAAAATATATTTTTGTATATTGCTCCTCTGGTCAAGATTTTCCGGAATAAATATTTATTTTTTGACTCGGAGATGGTTGTTTCTGTCTGGGATAAAAAATCCGAGTTAGTTTAATTAGTGAGATTAATGGAGTGGGAGTTTTCACAGTGTGGTTTAATTAGTGGTGGAATAGGAGACACTGGGATTCTTGTGTGAAACAAGTTTTGAAAAATCGGGGTGGAAGAGTGGAGATAGTAAATCACATCGAGATGATTATGACAGACTAAAATGTTTGTTTGTCGGGACTATAAGTTGTGAGGAGTATGTAAGAACAAGTGAAGAGTACTAAGAAGAGTGAAGAACTGTTGTGGGATAGGTAGAGTGGCGAACTGGATGGATATGGGGCTTTGGGCAAAGTGTTAATAGACGTGTAGGTAGTTGTTAATTGGGAAAGGTAGAGAGATGTAGTTGACTCATGTAAAGTGTAAGTAGTGAAGGTAGTTAGTAGTTAATAGTGGCCTGGAGAGATAGGAATGATGAGAGTTTTGTCGGGAGCTGAGGTGGGGATGACAGGAGGGGTCACATGATCAATGATTTTAATAGTGATTGTTGTAAGTGTAAACCTGTGTAGGTACTAGTGTTGTTGGATGAAGGAGGAAGGTGAGTGAGGTGAGGTGAGACAGATAGATGTTATTGTGTAATGTTGAGTAATGTAGGTACATATGTAGTGTAGATGTGTTGGTGGTGGGGATCTGCTTGCTTACTTTACTACTACTTTACCTGCTTGCTCCTTGTCCATAATGTTTCGCTCGAGTTTGTTCTTCTCTTTTTGGAGGAGTCGTTAGAACAAGCACTACCAGTGTTACTGTCGGGTCGGATGCTAATGGTGGTAACAAGCATTTGCTGGGTTTGGCCAATCATAATCATGTCTTTTGGAACAATAACGTTGGGGAAAGGAAGAAGAAGTAGTGGGGATCGACTTTTTCTCTTGGGAACCTGAGTTTCGGTTAGATTTTTCTCCCCACCGACAGCGTCATAGTGGTTGGCTGGCAGTCCAGACCCGCCTCCCAGTCGCAAGCACACTGATACATCCCGATGGTTATGCTCCTTTTGTTACACTCCCTTGTACAACCCATGTTTCCATGCCATCCCTCACTTACATGTCAATCAATAACACTTCCAACAACAACTTCTCATGATCTCCTCCTCATAAATCCGCAACTACCCGATCCTTCCTCATATCTCGGCCTTCCACCACCACCACCACTTTCACCACGCACTCCCAAAAATTATCATTATTACCAACACTCCTCAAATTGTTGTCACTTTCTTTAAATGAACCCACTCCCAAAGCTTTCTCCATCTTCACCATCGATCATATTACACACTCTATCCTTTCCTTGTCTCCACCTCTCGCCAATCTCACCAATGCATGCAAAACTACACGATTTCTCGTTTTTATCCATGTTTCTCGTGTAATGAGAGCCTCCATAGCTCATGACTTTCCCCAGTCTCACGATACCCCAACCGCTTTCCCTGGCATCCTCTCTCCTCCCACATTTTGCCTACAATGAAGATTCCTCTTGATGCTCCTCAGGACGATGGCAGGGCTCAGCTTATGGTGAAAGCGTGTCAAGTGAAACATTTAGCTCGTTAGGAAACCTCGAATAAGTAAGGAGCTGAGCATAGGGTGCCTGGAATTCCGTGATAATACAACCTACTGTGTGGTTTCTTCTGTGAGCGAGCAGAAAATTGGAAACTTTTAGTACTTTTAGGACATGTGTACATTTTGTATAGGATGTCATGTCATGAGCCTACTACACAAGACTATTAGTACATCTGGAAAGAATTGGATTGGGAACGTGGCCAAGAGGATGAGATGTTCGGAGGAATGGATAAGGGACGGGAAAGCACATATTATATAGCTGAGCGTATTAATTTAGCATTGCTCTTGTGTGCTTGTGCCGTGAAGGAAAAAACATGCCAAGTGGATGAATCCCTGTAGACTTCCAAGTTAAAGAGAAGAAAGTTACTCCCATTTTTCTGCACACACGAGTTTTTTATGTCTTTTACGGAAAGGAAGGAAGAAAGAAAGAGTTACGAGGGCCACCGAATCCCTCCACTAATGTACATCCTGCTACACTTCAAGTCTCTTGCTTTCCTCATTCCTTTCAAATGACTCTTCTGTGGTGGCTCTTTTCATTGTACTTTTTTCTCCCGACTTCCAGTGTCGACATCGACCTCTTTGCTCTCTCCAATAATATCCCGTTGGTATTCTGCAAGAGCCTCTTGACTTCAGCTCATGTACAATAGAATGTAGACAACTCATCTCTTTTGCTATCCTTTGCTTCCTCCCCACTATCTCCCTTTCTCCTCCTTTTCCTCAAAAACTTACATCCTTTTTTGCTCTCAGGAACCTGAAACTGTCAACTTATCTCATACAAGATGATATTTTGGTTGCTTCCACTCCGTGAACACGAACAGATACAAGTTCACTTCAGACTTACGGATGTAAAGCTAGAGAGCTTACGAGGACACAAGATGTACTTGTACCTTATAGGTACATCATCGTCTCTGCTGTATTTGTACGGGGGTATCAGCACGAATTTTTTCTCTCCCTGCATTTTTCTGTGTCGTTTCTCGTGGTTTATCGCCAGGATAGCTGACTTTGCGATAAAATACTCACTCGTTTCATTTTTTCAGAGACTTCTTCCTTCCTCCTCAGATTGGATTCTAAGAAGAAGTTACTCTACTCGGTGAATTCACCGGAAAATCGCACGGAGCTCACAACTTTTACTGAAAAACACACATAACCATATCTCCTTTGCCAATCGTATCATGAATTGTTTGATTAGCGAGTGAATAAAATGAAAATCTCAAATTCCCGCAAAATGAACGAAACGCTTGATTATTATCAACATATCGTGGTTGGATTAAAATTTTATGGATGAATGATTAAATTGCTGGATTTTATAGTAATATCATACTTCATGGTGTTAAAGCAATCGAATCGAACAATAAGGTAAGGTGTACAAATCGAATGAGGAACAGTAGCATATTTAGTGTAGACAAAAGTTGCTTAAGAGTTTAGGGCTACTTGTCTTGCCCTCTCGTGCCAAATTAGCTCTTTTCTGTATGTTTCAACTTTTGCCTTTGTTCATTCACAACAGCTTGCCCAAAGTTTTAATTACTTCACGCATTAAGAGCACCATAAAAACAATAATAACTTTTGTTGTTGAATTACTCGGTAGATGTGCTATCCACGCTTTTCGTCTTCTTTAACTTAATTCAATAACCTTGGCCGGAAGGAAAACTTGTTTCATATCAAGATTCGGATTTTTTCGAGATGACACTGCTACTATTTCTCGTTTGGATTTAACACTATGCAGTCTAGTCAGATCATAAAAAGCATAGGTTTCGAAGACCTCTGCGTTACATGTTACTTTAAGATTTCCTGGTCTACATGAGTAGTTTAATGACTGGGCTTTTAATCTTATTGTTAGTCTCAACGTGATGCACTCTCACACTTCTAATGTAGCCTTTAGTCTTAACGGAGCAGAAATCAGAGTGATATGTAAAAAATTATGCGTTTGGGCGTCATTTGGTTCCCTACAGGGCAATTAGCTACTTTTAATTTCTAAGGCATCATTACGATTGGCTCATGAGACATTACAGACTCCAACAATGAACGGCATTTACGACGGCACCGCCTGTTTCGCTGATTAGTCAGCGAGTCATAATTATATTATGTCTAGAAGAAGCTGTTAAAATTTAATTTTACGGGATCTCTTTCTACCGTCTTATTTGGAGTTATAAAGTTATAATACAGCTGTCATTACTCAGTGTTCGTTTGGGAGACACGTTGAGATGCAAAGATCAGTTTAGTTATTGGAAGGAAAGATTACTTCATCCATCCATGGGTGTGCTTATTAGGGCATTTGATGTATGAAATGCGACCTGCTAAATGCAAATTCGGCTAATAAATAGAATGAAACTGGCAGTGGTGCGGAAACCTTGGGGAAATTAAAAGACTATAGCTCTTTTCAAGCTTCTAAATAGATCGCTGGAGAATAATATCTCTTTATTACCTCAGTATCGGTTTAACACCCGAAAGGGGAGCTTGTAAGAGGGTCGGGAGCAAGTTGCAAATGTGCCTGGCCTTAGATGCACGGAACAACATATGTCGCAACTTGCAATTAAAACAATGTGAAATTTTAATTCGTACTTGTAGGCAAAGACGTGTTCCACAAGCATGAAGCCTTTTCGCTACTGGTCTTGATATTTCTCTGATAGCCTAACAATCTAAGAAATGATACATGAATACATTTTCCTGGGGGCTTGAAATTGAATCTAATTGCTTCAGTATCGCCTGATGATGATAGAGAATTCAAAGAATAGCTTGCACTGATGATATATCAAAACCAATAGTTTGTTGAAGACACGTGTAATTAAATAAAATGCACCCTTATTTCGTGGCCAATCATCTTTATTCTTTCGACCGTAGCGTAGATCAAGAATGGTTGTATCTCTTTTCAGAGTTCAATATCATTCATTGTTAATACTAGTGTTTATTTGATTAAGATGTAAGATGGATAAAGATTTGGCGTCCTAGTCTAATTGAACTAATTGCTAGTTTGGCCTCTGTATAAATTTTCCTACTCACATGCCTTATCATTAATGGAAGAGTATAAAAAGGTTGCATTTTGCATGGTAGACAGCACAAACTCAACTTACTTTAAGGATGTAAGCATATACAAACCAGTAAGTAATCAAGTAATTAAATAACTAATCTTCTTATGTTGTACATGAAAGGACGACGAATACCAGAATAATTACTGGTGCACTACAATTGCATTTAATTATTTAATTGATCTTTTTCTCATCATATTCAGATTGGTAATTAAAACTTGGAAGTCCATTATAATTTAGTGATGATGAGTTACATTGCAGGTCAATGCAAAGTGCACGATGAGAACCGAACTGAAAGAAGGGGATGGAAAATGAGTCCAAATATCTTGATAGAGAGATGTTCACGAACAAGTTGAAGAGAGATTTAAAGGATTGGAACTTTGGAAGTTCAATTCCCAACATGAGAATAAAAGTAGGAAGAAGTGCGGAAAAGTGGTATTTTATTCTGTAAGCAAGAGAAGATACTGATTTCTCTAAAACTATCTTTATCCTTTTACTATTCCCCTTTTCCCTAAGACGTTCGACTTAAATGCAATCCAGCATGCAATTTAGCTAGATACTCGAAATGTAAAGCGTGTGCCATTAATCATCCCTTCATGCATACTATTTAAAAATCTGCTCAGTAATTATTTACACAAACAATAAATTGCAATCGAAGTAAGCGCACACTAATTGAGTTACCTGTTACCTTGTTCATGACACTCAACCTTTTAGGCGTTTTGAAAAAATTGACGATGATTTAAGTTCAGTAACCTGAAATAAAACAAAATTGTGCAGTTAGTTATGTACGAACACTTATAATACTTTAACTTGTGATAAAAATCTCATTTTTCATCGTGGTATTCTAGTACTCGATGAGATGTGTCTTGTCACCTGTATTATTCAGGAGTATCGGTAAATAGTATACCATGTAATGCACATCCTTATAAATTAAATAAACTTTTACATTGTAATAGCGTAAATTAAAATCAATTAATAGCAGTTCTTTGTATGCAGTGCAAATCGACGGAATGACTACCTCCTGCTGTTTCACTACACTGATTACAGAAAGATACGGAGCTATTCACACGTTCGAAGTATAGAGTGTAATAAAAGATTTGTACCACCACCAAGCACACCATTGTAAATGGCTTTTAATGTGTTGAGATTAGAAATCCAACCAGCTGTTTAAGAAACTGGATGAGAAGCAAGTCTCATTCACGTAAGATATCTGTTAGTAGCATTACAAGTACAACTTTTATTCATATTAGCAAGACGCTCGCTTGCTTTACTTCTTTTTCTCCCACAGTGAAAAAAGATTGGATCAAATTAAACCTGAAATGAATTTGCTATATTAATTTAACTCATTAACGAAATGAGATCCATTTTATGCCGACTTCTCATCAACACTTCATGCATCGCTTCCAGCATTATTACTGCTAACAATGGTGCATCCTGCCTGTAATAAAACCAGTTTTACCATATCAAAGACTTTAATCAGAGCATAAATCCATATTGAAAAGGCTCATAAATCGAACACTCACATTTTGTTATACGCTATTGGCTTTATTTTATTGCCATTCGAAGTTCAAAATTCATTTAATTTTGGAATGTGTGCTTAAGTGTCTATTAGTTTAAAAAATTAAATGTAAACTTTAAGGATGGATCATTGGGCATTAGGACAAAGATCTGCGTGTGATCATGAGCACACTTGCTCAACTTGCCTTTTCTAAGACAGCTTTAAACACATATATTGCTTTACATTTATATTAGTACCATGCAGGAAAGGTCTCTCTCGTGCTGCTGCACAAATTAAAATATGCTAAATAATCCAACTTGACACGAATAATCGACAGTTGTGTGGATGAATGAAGTAATTTTAATATGAGGATTAAATACAAGCAGAAAAGATTACGTGTGAATTATTTCTCCATGAGTTATTTCAAGTCCAGGTGTTGCATACTAAACTAATTTTACTTTGCATCCTCAAAAAAAATAATTCAAGGTAAGTCAGCAGCAGTCACGAAAGGTAACTTCGGTAGCTCTTGCCACTGCTTGAGGGAAAATCCCATCATATGTGTCATGTGTCCGATGCATCCTAAGTAATTATCATACTTTGGATGATCTACAAGAAATATGTATAAGAACGCGAATAATGAGAACACGTCGCTGCGTGTCTAAAAAGGAAAAGGAAGATAATTTAAGTCATGGAACAAAGCTGAATTAACTGCTACTAAAAGAGCGAGAGGCAGGAGCATAATGTCAAATTCATTGGCTTTCTCTCCTCATGTCAGTCAAAGACAGATTGACTGTTTATTTCTTCCTCTAACACAAAAGGTAAAGAGTCCTTTTGGATGTAACCATCAAAATTGACATTTATTAGATATTTCAATCTGAGTGCGAAGTGATAACAAGCTTATAAGGGTTGTGCCAGGGAGTATGCATTTTCGTGTAATAACTATGATACTGCATTAAGTTGGATAGATTCATAGAGCTGTCCTCGTAGAAACCTCTTATCATTTGTATGAGAAACTGATCATCAGGAGAAAATAGAACAGCAAAATGCAGAGCTTCTGTAGCTTTCCTGTCACATATACGAGCATGGATCTCAGTTAGTTGTGGGAATAGAGATCTCTGAAGTGTTTGTCCTAGTACTTAGCTCCTTTAATGTAAATAAAGCGAAGTAAAAAGTGCATGAAAGTATTACTTGCAAAGATGTACGAGGGAGAGAGATGTGCTGTGTAAATAAAGAGTGAGAGAGAAAAGGGCTAATTCACGAGAGAGAAGAATATTTTAGTAGTAAATTGAAAACATTTATACGTATGGATAATTAAAAGGGGAGAACCCGAAGGGAATCCACGCAGTGATATTCAAATAGTCAAGTTGACAGTTTTTTCCCTGAAGGGAATACAAGGAAAATAAAGTTGAGTCTGTGGAGTTGGTAGACTCGTTCAACATTTCCAGGAACAAAATGGATTCCGATTTCTCTACGAAGAACTACTATCACACCACCTTGTCTACTTACGACTCACTTAAGATTAGAGATACATTCTCGAGCTACAGACGATCTTTTCGGGTCTCTCGGGCTTGTTTCCCGATAAAAAGAGAAGAAAGAGTGAATGAAAAAGACACTCTCACCCATACATCCAACACGAGAAACATAGTGTCACAGCGGTTGACAGTTACTTTGCTAACTCCGTTTGAAACCCTTTTCCTTCCGTCTCTCTCCTTGATTCCCTTACTCATGCTGGAGTAATGATTTACATGCCCCTGTCTTTCATTTAACTTCCAACCACACATTCCAACTAACCAAAGGTATTTTTCTTGAGCGCAGAAAAAGGGAAAAAACGTTATGCCTGTTTTTCTTTCCAGCTTCTTGCGATTGACATCATTCAAGAGAGACGAAGTGACATGAATCGCACTCTGAAGTTAACGTATCACCATCGTATTATCTGTATTCAAGCCTATCGAATTACACAATCACCCTCGAACTGTGGCTCGACCTGGTTTGCATGTATATTACAGGTACATATAAGTAGTTTATTTAGCCTGTCTGAAAAAGGGAAAGGTCACTTATTTTGCATTCAAAATCAACGACCAAATCTATTGATAAAGTGATATCAATATCCGAGTTCTAAGGAAAATGAAGATAGAGTTTATTGGGAATTAAATAAAGTACTGCTGACTGTGTACAAACGCAAACTTTGTCTTGATATAAGCTGCTAGGAATTTTTAATGCCTACCTTCATTTTTTATCGCAAAGCGATGTAAAGTGTGCAAGACTTGAGTGGAAGTGAAGTAAAGAACAAACGGACAAAGAAAAAATGTAGAAAAGTTGTCTCCAAGTATCTTACTTTCCAATTCAATGATCTCAAAGAGCCACGAAAGTCGTTTTGAAGTGGAACGGGGAATGTTAGATGGAAACATAGTTATATATAGAGTTTTTACGAGCCCGTAGTTCTAATAAAATTTGGAGCAATGTCCATTTTGTTCTGGAATATTTACGCCTCCATGGGGAAAACATGTGTAGGAAGAAAGGTGTAGAGGAGAAAAGAATGTGCTCAACTTTCACATAAAATGTTCTCGAGCATTTGTTCTTATTTTTCCTTTCCACATTTCTACCACATTCTCACATCCATCTAGCTCAGCATGAGACCACTAGATCCCTCACAATGATAAAGACCATTTGCACACCAGACAGAAAAAAATAAGTCCTCTGAAAGCTTCCTTAGAAATGTACAGCATGAATAAATAAAAACACATTGCTATTTACTTTCACTTGAAAAATATGATTTTAACTTCACTTCAAACCTTACAAACATACACCTGTGTTTACTGGTTTATACTCTGACGAGAATCAACTACTTAAAATAATATTCTCTTGGATTGTTCAAACTTTCACCCTAAAGAAAGTAAATGACACATTAAATGCTTTATTTATCGCGTCACAAATTCCCCGTCTACTTTAGCTAATGAACAAAAGTCAATGAAGGGAAAACAAAAAGTCGTAAAATTTGTGTGTGTGTGTGTGTCACATCTCCGCGACTGACTAATCTATGGCAAAGACTCACTCATTCATGTCTGATCAAATTGAAATAAGTTTGTAAATTACAAATGGCATTGTAGGCAGTTTACTATTATACAACAGTACAACAGTACAAGTACAAAAGTGTTTGTTATACTTGTTTCTCGAACTTGCTCCCTTTCATGGAGATGGGAATGTCATTCCAGTTTTAAAATGAAAGTAGAGAGGCATTGAAATAAATGAGAAAGTTGTGTAGTCAAGTAGTTTCAAATGTAAGTTTAGACTGAAGATATTAAAAAGCAGAGGAAGTGAGGATAAAAGCTACCCAACCATATGCTACCTCTTTTATTTCTTTTGCAGTTTAATATCATCATCATTTACTACAGTTAAGTGTACTAATAATTCTGTTCATTTCACCCAAACTTTACTTTCTTGTATGTGAACAATAATGGCATCTTTCTTGCCACAGACAGTCACAACATTTCAGGGGAGTGAAGGACCAAAGCGTTAAACTAACAAGGAGCAGTTTATGTATTGTGTTGTACAAAGGGAGAAAGCTCGGGGAGAGAGACTTTAACAGTTGAAGTTGAAGGTTTATTTTGCGCCATGCAACATAATGGGTGTGCAACATCTCTCTCCACGGTTTGAAGAGCAGGGATTGTGTTTTCGGATGGGAATAACAACCTCCCTTAACTTACTTAATGCTGATAGTGTGAACCATTACAACAACTTCACTGCTACTTTCGACTTTCTCCCTTGACATTTCTTCTGGTAAAGTTTTCATACTGTCGCAAACAAGGAGAGAAGTTCCTATTTAAATTGTCCAAATGTTGTCACCATATTAAAAACTGAGGCGTATAATAATTCGTGATTTCAATGTTCCAAAAAGTGACTGTCTACACCTAGTAAATACACTGTGAAATGGGGAGAGAGAGTTTATAAATGCATAAATTTTAATATTATGCGTAAATGAGAAGGGGAGAAAGTGAGAAATGGGTGTGGAAATAGAAACTGGGATGGGAGCAAATGTTAAATTGACACATACCGACTTTATGAAAAGAGAAAGAGAAAAACTTCATTTTAAAATGGAAATTATGCTTCAACATGTGTATTTTATAGAGCCGGGTGAGAAAGACAGATTGATTATTTATTCCACCACCACCATTTAGATTTTATATTAAATTATATGTTTTATTACACAGATGAAATGTGGTACTCGTGGTGAGTCAATTTTGTTGGGATGTTTGTCAGTCCCTTAAACAAAAGTTGTAAAATTGAAGCATCTCTTGCTGTAGGGATCGTTACTGCTGTTCACTACAATACTTCATGCAGTTTATTGGCATTGTAAAAACGTAATAAACCATATGGCATTGATTTGTTTAATTTTACAGTGTGAGTATGACTTAAGTGTGCGGCTTAATTTGTCGTCTTTAAGGGCAAAGATCATAATACCAAAATATACTGCTGGTATTCGAGTTATTGTCATCCACTTTGTTATTTAACAAGAGGAAGAGAAGAAAGTGATCATGATGAGATCGTAAATCTAACGGAAGACAATGGAGAGAGCGATGTGGTTCCTTTGGTCAGAATGAGACGATTAGAACGCAACGAAATTATATGATTTATAGGGTGAATGGAGATGACAGTGCAGCGGTGGCTAGGATTGCTAATGGAAGAGACAAAAGAAAGAAGTCACGAAGTACCCCCCATGGGGGTTAAGCCAGGAGATCTGTAACTAACTTCGACGAGAGAGAGAGACAGATCAACTAAAGAGAAGGGGAACTCAAGTCCTTATCTACGGATTTCGTATGTGTTGCATCACCAACCGTTTTCAAATGTAGAGAGTCGAATAAAATCCACAATAATCAATTCCTTCAATAATAATAATAACATTCGTTCCATCTTCCACGGACGCATTTTTTTGGTTTTTATTTTGAAACATTGAATGATGTTGAAAAGTTCTGTTTGTGAAGGAGTGCAGTGAGGTTCCAATACGAAAAGCTTGCTTCTCTTGAGACCCTATTCAGATGCTGAAAGAGGGGTTGTATGATGAAGGAGGAACATATCCCTGAAAACAAAATTCTCAAGGGATGGGCAGTCAGCAGAGAGTGAAAAGCTTTGGGAAAGTCAATTCGGATAAATGAAACAATACACCGAGTCTGACTTGAGTGAAGTGCCATTCAGTAACCCTAAGAAAGACCAACACAACAAACCATTCACCTTCATTATCGTTTCATTCCTTCTCCCTTTCGTTGTTACGAGATTACTTTTTCGTACGTAACACCAGACACCAGAGGAGTTAATGAAAGGTGCTTTATTCTCTTGAGATTTACACGCAGTTATTTTTGTAATAAAGCCAATGAGGCTAAAACGGTAATCATTTGTATTTTCATTTATAGTAAACAGGGTGTAAAATATTTGATGAAAGGATGTGTTGAATTGTGGTGTGAATATATTCACCAGAATTAAACCAAATCTGCCCTTCATTCTGGCTTCTTCACACTCAGAATTTCATAAAATAACGATTATTGTCAAACACATCTACAGATGAATTATGGTTTGCTCGTGCTTCCCTTGTGCAAGGGAGTTTGTGGGGCTACAATTCATTCCATTAGGGCGTTTGAAGTTCATAGCACAGGAAAATTGGGGTGCATACACTTTCAATCAAAACATAATATCCGCACCTAATGCGCTGAATATGTTGTGATTTGGCTCTGAACCCGAATTATTAAAAATGCTCGTCATATTTGAAAGTCCTCCTGGAACATCGGTTCAAACTAGTGCCTTATAATTTTGTAGTTAAAGTTTTATCTCAAGCAATAAATCCAAATTTTAAAATGTTCAACAATAGTAAGGTATGCCAATATAGTCTAGCCAAGTGAACATTGATTGTTTAAACAAACCTTTGAATGTCTTTTGGCCTACTGTTCAGAAAATTTTTGTGTCATAAAACATTGAAAGTACACAGTGGCAACAAAAGGTCTCTTGTGAATTTGTACATACCGACAAACAGTTGCACATTCCGATATAAAGTATTCAAACCAGTGACAACAGTGACAGGGCAAAATATTGCCTGAAGACTTGGATCATCGTAGGGAGTAAGGAAGCATAAATGAACATGCTACGAGATTGAGAATATAACTAGATATCTCTCTTGTCTTCACAAGTCTTATAGTTGTTAGCGTTGCAGCAGTACAGCACTAAATAATGAATTTTATTAATCTTAAACTTGTATCGGCAAAATTCAAGGCTACGGTTGATCCCTGACAGTTTACGATTATTTAGTAGCTCGTACGATCATAAATTTGAAGGTTTAGTTTGAATTGTTTTAACCTGAGGATAAAAATTATGTTGGAAGGACACAATGAGATCTTGTGAAGACCAACTTGAGAAGTTTTTTTTTTCCTATTAGCAAATTAGGCATCATACATGTTTAACATATTTGGCTACTCTTGTATAATTTAGTCTACATGGATGCACGTTTAAGTAGGATTATAAATTGGAAGGGCTACATCCTCTACTAATTGGAACCTTATACGGGAATTCGCAATAATGATTTGTGCTCTGATCAAATTTTTTTATTAAGTAGTGCAGTAAACTAAACTAAAATCCAAAATATTCTACCAGCTACGGAAAATTGTATAACATTGTCACAGTTGGTTACTCTGTGTCTAATTTTTCGTGAAAATAATTTTTCATTCGAGATCTTACAATCGTGTAACAATTTCTGCTTTCCGTGATCCAAGTTAAGAGCACAAATAAGAACACGAGGACTGAAAGTTGGCAGAGTTCACAATTTTGTAACCCTTTATTATAAAAGTTCAATAATAACATTACTTCCACTTAAAAGGATAGAGATGAGGAATAAATAGATTGTATTAGGAGATGATGGTGCGGTGAAAGTCAAGGGATGTGCTTGAGGGCCGAGGGCAATGGTTTAGTTCCTCTTACTTGTAGTTGTGTGGATGTAAATCGGACTAGGAGGATGTAGAAGGAGAGTAGGAGAGCTCATTATCAGAGAGACCTCATTAATTCAGTTACTAACTTCAGAGCAAGCCACTGTCCGCAGGGTATCCAACACAGTGAGGTTACTTAACCTTTCTTCTGAACTCCCTGTCGTGTAGCAAAGTTTCCAGGATTTGGGAAACAATTATTTATGATAACATATTTGATAGAGAAGTTTTCCATGAGAGGTTAACTCTGGCTGCGTAAGTATCATGGTGCGTTTATACTGCAGTTACATATTATGCTGAATGGAACCAGGCATCAAATGGGAAATTTTTCAGGCTGATTTAAAAGCAAACAACTGGGGAGAATAAAATATAATGTTGGGTGATATAGTTGTACTTATATTAATTAGCGCGAAGGTAAGGACAAAGTGTGGATGCAGGAACAGAGCTGTACGAACTACTACTAGAAAACTTGGTAAGTTGGAGACAAAAGGGGAAGAGAGTAAAAGACAAGGTTGAATTTTTTGATTTCGTTGTGATTAGTTGGGGATGTCAAAGTGGTAAATGGATGTGTAAGCGTGTATGGACACAGAGAGGAGACAGATGAAAAGTATATGGGAGAAAAACAAGGTTTGGCCATTAAAGTGTCCCTGAAGTATCAGTGTCTCAATCTAGAAGACTAATGAGTGTCGGACTCCATGGGTGTGGTCTGGGCTTACGTCTCTCGTGTCTTGCTTCTCGCAGAGGGTTTGTGCATGACAGAGCTAGCGATGGTGGTTCAAACATACATATTGTATTATTACATCTACGAAGAACAAGATCAGAAAGCTTGTTATTCTAGTGTTGTTACTCTCTCTCCCCTGCACTCCGATCTTGGATTAAATGCGAGCCAAAACAGTAAATCTCCAATTTTCAGAAACAATACCAACTGAAATCCTTCAACTTAATGCCTACGGATCCTTTACACCATTTGTTTCTGGTGTCTCAAGAATTAACACCAGTCAACCTTACCAAACAACCCTTTTCTTGTCTTTGCTCTGTCTCCTGCCCTTTACACACCATCTTTACTGGCTGCGCTGAACGGAGCAAAATCAAAGAATACAATTAATTGAGTAAATGCGGCTTCTTGGGAACTCTTTGTTAAGCAATACAGTTGATTTAAGATGCTAGATTGACTCCACTGCAATATACACTTGTCTTAGTGTGTCTGTAAATATCGTTAACCGTCAATTACAAGACAATCAAATCCACAGGGTTTATAACATGGGAACAAAAGATGAATTCACAGGCTATAAATGTCGAGAGGTCGAGACTTGAGACGGACGACAAGAAAGAATAGACAGAGCCAGCCTACGCGACAGTACATTAGAAGAAGACAATTTCAAATGTACGGTCTTTTAAAAGATGATGCTCGACTTAAATCATTCCGTCATTGTTTCTCCTTCTTGTGGTTAATGTTAATGGTGTTTTGTTGACTTTAAAGACGGTCTTAACTGTACTTCTTAAGAGATATTGACAATCACCATTGATGATACTGAGACGACAGGGAAATTCGCTGACTCCTCTAGCACGTTGTACGTGTGTGCTGCAAGCAGTTTGTCCTGATGAACGAGGACATTTGTTCATTATCATTTACATCGTCACTCATTGAGCCAGCCAGGAGAGCAGTAATTCCAGTTTCCTTCATTTCTGTGTGCAAGAGAGAGAAAGAAGCAGTAAAACAAGTTCCAGGAGGATTAGTGGGAATGGAAAGTGGAAGAAGGTGCATGTAAATATACAGATAAATGGGTTCATGAAGGGCTAATGATAATGTGTAGTTAATGAAGGGAGAAGGGAGTGCAACATGTTTGTCAACAAGTGCATCTCGTTTGGTTGACTTTCTTCCCCTCCTTCATTTGATTTTGAGTACAATTTACTACAAAATATTTTTCGACTTACGGAAAGCTGTGACACGTACAACATTATAGCTACTAATGCACTACCATCGAGCATATGAGTTTTAGAATTAGAATTTTGAAAGGTTTCACTCGAAAATTTCTTAGGGTTTTCTGGGGATATTTCTCCGTTAGTGGAAGCAGAGAATTTGAAAAATGCTTCGGACGGATTTGAACATAAATGATAAATGATCAGAGTAAATAGCAGCAGAAGATTGAAGGGTGTCAATTGCAATTTGTTTTTAGGAAATGTTAATGGACCATTCAGTGGGATTTTGTGTAACAACGTTGAATGCCTCGTGGATGAATAATAAGTTATGAAGTATCATCGTGAAAGAAAAAGTTTCAAGGAAATTAATAAATTAAACTTGGCAGTTGAACGACTAATGACTCCACTGGTTTATTATGACATGAAAATATTGTATCTCGTCCGGCTAGTCGCGTCTTCGTCTCGTCGCTTTATGTGGGGGGTTGGATATTTTATTTCTTTTATAATAAATTGGAGTCGAAGTATCGTAGACATGATACTCACTTGTATTAAGTAACAACTTATGTACTTTGTGTACCCTTCAATAGACACTGATTGTATTATACTTCGTTTGTGTCTTCGAGACATGCGAGTCACCAAAAATGCTGCCAATTCTTAGAAAGCACAGCTACAACTTAACTGGACACCGGAGACTTTGATTTGACTTTGTCATGATTAGTCGCATTAATCCCATAGGTTGTAGTCTACATGTTAGAATTGTAGGATACATTGTGTACTAGTGTAACATTTCTGTCCTTACGTAGATAATCCAGGTCGTTTGAAAGTTGTAAACGAAAAATCGTAGACCGTCATGTCAGACGCCGTAAAGTTGGTGTAAGAGCAAACTTTTTGTTTCTCCTTGGCCGAGACAACTAATAAATCCGATGATTCTAGCCATAGGGAGTATCTCAGTGAACTTAGTGGTGCGTGAAGACACGCTGAAATGCTTCAACACTAAAAGAAACACTTTTCTGTCTCAAGGAAGAAGGATGGAAAGATTTGTGAAACGAAAGACCTACATGCAGCCTATCTCTCTGACTCATGGATGTCTTGGGATTATTATACTGTTTACTGTATTTACTATCAATAACCGAGTGTCTTTTAAGTCACTAGCAATACGGCTCTATACCTTCTAGTCACGTCTGAGTACAGACACTGTTTCTCGTCGTGGGTAGTTTTACTCCTATTGAAGTCAGTACATTATTAGGATAACTAGGATAATGGGGAAAGGTTGAATGAATCCAAAGTCGTCACAGTACACAACCTTGTTTGACCATCCCTTCGTCATGTTCATCTAATCCAACACAAACGAAGACTTAAAACAATTATTATCATACCCTCGCCTCAGTTATCCCGGGGTTGACATATGTTAAGGTCATTTAGAGCATACAAGTGGAAGGATAGCATATACATTTTTTACTCATTCCTGTCGTCTTCCTGAGGACCGGCGAGACGGCGACGAAGAGGACTTTGATAGGGATCAGAGACCAAGCAAGGCAAGGCTATGTTAGTTAAGGTCCCCTCCTCTCTCTACCTTTTGTATGCTAATTACCTCTGAAGTACAAGAAACAATCCACCTCTGCCACCTCATTACCTTTCTCCTAATGAACACTACAGCTGTCAACTATTACCTCCCCTTTGCTGGGACCCTTCGACGAGTCTATATGGTTCGTACCGTGCCTGACACTCCTTAAAAGGCACTTAAAGTCTTATATATCTTCAGGGCTGAAACAACTACCACTACCTACATCGCTATTCCTTCTGCTACTGATCCACTGCTTTTTATTTTAATTAGATCGTTGTGTGAGAAAAGTAAGGTTTTGATGGGCAAGCATTACTCACAGAGTGTATGATAAAATATATACGAACTCTCCTCAGCTGGATTATTAGGAGTAAGAGTTGCTCCTTCATCCTAATGAGGAAAAACACAAGAAGAGGGTATAGGAAAACAGCCCGTGTTAATATATAGCCAGGATGACATGTATTTTTTATCCAATTTGAAGCAGGGTGGGTAGAAAAATCGCTAAGAGATCATTTACGTCTCGTGTGCACTTGAATCCTTTTTTTTCTCCCACTTCAGATCAAGTAATAGGATAGATTCATTTCATTTCATCCACTCCTCAACTCATTATTACTGGTTTACTCGCCTGATGCAATTTCACAAAAGATCATTATTATCACGGGCATGCAATTTACTTCTTCGCTTAAACATAGTTATTGTGCTCATGAGACAAAAAGAGAGATACTCCCTTGCCTGTACTACAGCTTAATCATTTCCTTTAGGCTCTTTAAGGGTCGTTGTGATAGTTAGTAGTCTTTTATGTGAGATATGCTACAGTTTTTATTCAGAAAAAAGTACTGTTATACGCCAAAACGTATGGAAGTTTGTTTTGAAAATGATTTTGACCCATAGCTGCTTGGAGTCAACCCCTCATGATCCTCTCCCTTCAGCAGCTTCAACTTATTCTTAATTACATTTACATAACTATAAAAACATCAAGTCATGACGAATACTTTATTAACCTAATCTGGATGAAAGTGGGTGACAGGCTTAACAATAGTCCATGGATGTTTTTTTAGTTGACGGATAAACGAATAGTGTAAGTAAATTACATGTAAGATGAAGACTACAACAATCTTTATTGGCTGAAAATATGTAATTCTAAAGTCTATTAAATAGCGTGAATTAGTTGTAAGTTGTAGTGTGGACGTATTTTAGATTGTGAACCAATTTAAACAAGCTTAATGCAGAGTTTGTCATGCGGACAAGTTTATGTGGTGGCTTGGCATTAGTTTCTACATTCTACACACGTAAGTGTGTTCCTCTTGCTTAGCAATACATATTATGGATTTGAATTCAACTTTGATCATTTAAAAGAAAGATTATGCTATCTACACAACATAGAAAACATAATGTTGTTGTGTATTAAAATGTCTTTTTCTAATCAGTACGAGAGAGTAATTGGTGTGTGTGGTGTTGCATGTTGGTTGATAGTTGGTGAAGGAAGAGTTTGTAACACGGTGCGAGGGTTTAATGGTTTTAGTTTGCAGAAGACTTTTGATGTCCTCTTGAAGATGCGATTGGACGTCTAAGTATAAATACGAGATTTTACGATGCTCGACATATGCGAGTGACTAATTTTACACCTGTTTTGCAACAAATGTCTTCTCTGCTTCTTGTCTACATTTATTTTTAACCCAAGCCAAAAAGACTAATTCATGATGTGTCACACTTGACTATACACAGGGTTGTCGTTTATAACATCTAACCCAATAGGATTCTTTGAAACTATTTATATTCATGCGTCTTTCATGTGTACTTTTTATGTGTGCTAATCTGTACAGGATTACATTAAAACAACTGCTCATACCAAAGCTCGCAGTCTTCTTGTGTTCTGATAACTTCGACTCCTCAACTTTCAACTTTGCTCGTGTACTTTTCAACTACAAGAGTTATGCGAAAAGTTGCCACTTTAAGAGTCTACACATTCCTAACCCGTGTTCATTTTGTGCAGAGCAGAACTCAACTTGTTTTTTCCATCTGTTCGTTTATTCCAAGTTGGCTCTTCATTCAGTGTGTCCCTTGGTTTATGTTGGAAATAAAACCTGCGTTGATATCTTCATCAACCTCCTGCTGATTTATTTTGGCGTAAGCAAACAAATTGGAAAGAGTGAAGCTTTCAGATCAAACCACATACGATATACATCTTTAGGGTGAAAGGAATAATTACAATGAGTAATTTTGTTTTGAGGTTCCTCCTTGTCACTACTAGTAGAAGTTGGATTTACTAATCAGTCTTACTAGACTAGAAATCCACACGGGATTTCACAAGTAGCTGAAAATGAGACCAAATGTTCGAACTAAATGTGTTTAATTTGCAAATGAGTTGGAGGATGTCCTAATTGCGAAGGGGAAATAAAAACATCACGAGATGAAATTAGTTTCTTACTAGTTGTTGTGTTGTTACTCTTTTGGATGAAATGCATGGAATGACAAGCTCTCCGAGTGTTAATTTCGGTAGTGAGTATATACAGGGGATTGTGGTAAGCCTAGTGTTGTCCACAGGATTGAAATCATGTAGTAAATCATGGTGACCAAAGGCTGAACGCTGAAGCAAACCTTGATGTGACCACTGAATGGTTTAATCCCTGGCCATGTCAACCCGTGGGAAGACAAATGGATATACTTTGATAAATGTACAAGATGTCAAAGCAAACAACCAAGTCTACCTCTAATGAGACTTTTCCAAAGGACTTCAAACGCATTTGACTCTCTCTGTTTCATCACGGGGAGTGTCAATTCTTCATTCTGTCACTCAGCTTCGAACTAATTTTAACTTTACTCTCTCAGTTATTTTGTTCTAATATTCAAGCATTCTCATCTGCATCAAGCTTTGTTGAGCACAAAACGCAGCAAAACTTGTGTGTGCTTCGGGGAGAAAATGTTAATTATGAAAAGTTTGAGACTCAAAGTGTATTACAATATCCTATGTAATTTAATTCTCACTCTACAATCTAGACTACAATATGTCGCCTTCGGGGAATTATATTAGATTACTTGATAAATTGGAATACAACTTCAGTCTCAGAAACAAGGCTTTTCATATCCCTTTCCATTAAAGAAAACAATGGTTTTGCACACATACTACATTTGTGTGTGTAACGCTGAATAAAATTATACATGCAACATGCATACCTACGTCTGTTTTACAACTGCTGCTGTTCAAATTTTTAGTTAACAAAGTAGTTACAAAGGTTGCAATAATAATAAAAATCCCAGTTAGTTTAACATTCTCTGTCCTCCCTATTGACAATAGAGAAGTCAAAAGTCAAGAGTTATGATCCTCTCATTCGATTACACGAAGATAATAATATGCCATGTTACAACATTTGTTTGATTTCGAAAGCTTTAGAACTACAAGAAGAGAGAGATTTGTGTGTGGAGAGAGTAGATAAACCCAGAATGAATCAGTGTACTACAACAACTACATCTGTAATAATAATACTAATATGATGATATGAGTCTCATAGGCAGGTCATCTCATCATTGTCTTCCAATCTCAATCTCCTCGGGACTCGTATTTTTTCTTGTCTCAAGAATCACGCGAAGAACATTTGTCACAGTAAGAATTTTGGAGTCCTGTGGATGCCCAGGGACACCCTACCGATTGTCTGTCTGACGTCCTTTTTAAGTTTAATTTTCGCAATCCATAACTACATTAAGTGCTGGTGGATGATAATAGCGATGAAGAATACAGATGCTCAGGCTCTCTTTTTACCTGTTTGTCGGCTAATGACAAAGTCAACACGATATCAATTTCTATTAACCCTTAACTAAACAATTTCAGAGTCGGTCCTTTTGGCTCTCTTATCGAGCCATTATTGAGTAATCCCACTTAGGGTGACAATCGAACCCGACAAACACCCTTGTATGTATTATTATTTCTAATAGTCCTCAATCAATGTGTGTACATTCACTTATCACCTGCTTCCAACAGTACTTGATATATCATTATTACTGAGGTTACAAACTCTGCCAGAACCAATATCAATTATTGATTGAATCTTTCAGTGACTCTCAATACAAGTAATCATAAAAAACAAGCCATCGGTTAAACGAATACCTTGTACTTTGAGTCGGTAGAGTCAATGTGTTTTACACTGCATCGATTTGTACTTATTGGTAGCTGAAACATAATTTTGTTTCTGACTCTTAATAGCTGACATATGTACCTCCGTACATATTCATTTCATTATTTGTTTGACTTACCAAAAGCATTTACACTTATCGACAGGTTGACAATTTTGAAGGCAGTTACTAAAGTAGGTTATCAATAACACAAGCTCACTCAAACAAGTAACTTTGTCACATCTTTCGATTAAAACTTATCATAGTCGGCACACACACAACTTGTTCTGATGGTGACATTAAATTGGAAGGTGATAATTATTGGTCACATATTACAAAGTATTATTGGGCCGCAAGGATGATATCAAAAACTCATGGAGAGTAGAGACAGCTTGGGTATGAAACTTATCTTTGGATGATTTTACCTTCAATGCAACTAACCAGCGTGTGGACCACCTATCTCAATCAACAACATAAAAGGCATGTGTAGTACTAAATGTTCAGCACGGTTTGTCGGAAAGCTGGAATTACACTGTGTGCAAATGTATTTTGATCGGGCCAAGGTTCATTTTAATCGATCAATCAATGATCAATTAGTTTTGATTAAGGATTGACACAGAACATCGTTTGTCGGCTGCTAAATTTTATTTACAATGATAGTTTTGTTCGCAATTTGTATTAACCTAAACAGAATGACCATCTTGTGCAAATGTTATCTCAAATCAATCTGTCGTCTGTTTGCTCTCAATGGCATATTTTTCAAGAAGCTTAAGTATAATTGAACTAACCGATAATTTTTACACCTGTTTAACTTTGTGTTCAGGTGAATAATTAAAAATTTCTTGTTGAAATGGGTTTGGAGATCAGTTTATAGGGTAAACCTAGCATTCCATAAGTTACGATTTGTTGTGATTGCTTTATTGACGTAATCAATTATGCGTTAGTGCAACTCTTCACCCAAAAATGATGATAACTCAATTGTATTTAAATCACGAGCAATGCAGACTTCTGCTTGATGAAGTAACACAATTCAAGATTAGAAATAACGTAAGCATCCATATCCGAATATTTTGCACTGGTATCCAGAATTCAATGCACAACATGACTCGCCTCAATCCTAAAATACTTAAGCTGGATTTCATTCAGGATATTGAATCATATAAGCTGTTAGAGAATCAATGGAAATCCTTTTCAACTACTGAATTTCTATTTGCCTGAATGCCAATGGTACTAGGAGCTTAGTACGCTGAATACAACTTGGAAATGCTTTTTCTTTTTTTGCTACATTCCCTGCTTGCCATTGCATTCTCCATAAAAAGGAAAGGGAATCGATCGCCCATTCTATTGTGACATTTTGACTTGAACCAAGAGATCAAGTTCTATTCACTTATTCTCACTCTCTTTCCTCCCCATTGCCTTTGGTCAATACACAGTAAGTTAGGCTAAGCTAAGTGGTTCAATATCAAAAGCATCACTCGTCACAAAGCAACATTATTTCGCCCTCAAAGTGTATTGCTTCCTTGAAAACAGATGCTAACTGTGGCAGTTCCTTGTCCTTATAATAGCATCCTCTCGTTCCTTCCATCCTACCTTCCATGAATTCCCCAACATCCGTCTGGAGAATGTGAACGAAATGTCACCAAATTGTAGGACAAGCTTCTTAGCTTTTCGTTGACTTGTGTAGGTTCGTAGATACACGTCAATTTCAGTCTTCAGTGTGTCTTCGTCACTTCATTCCTTGGAGACCCTGTGGGATAACTGTACCTACGAGGATTTTGGGTAAAATGAACCATGATGCTAATGATATATAGTTTTACCACAAGAGCTTATCTCTTCCTCCGACTTCCTGACGACTCACTGTATATTTCGACAAATACAAAAACAAAATTCCAAACTATGAAACATCGTTTACTAGGATTTAGTTGGAAACTTCATTACTCAATTGAAAACTTGTACCTCGTCCTAATAATCCTTCTCGATAGAAATCTACTGCTTGGTTTTTTACACTAAAGTGCATGTAGTGTAGTGTTCTTTTCCAAACCAACCAATATTTTAATCAGATTATCTTTTTCAAAGACTGCGTGAAAACTGAGATGGGTACCTAAACATTGTTTACGATGCAACACTATCCAGGGGGTACTCAAGAGATGGATGAGCCTAGGGTATTGGACTTGAGTGAATTAAACTTCACGTTAGAAACTCTCTACCTTCGATGATCATTGGAATGCTCACAAGGCTTCCTCAATACCCAGTAGGATTGCAGGAATTACATTAACAAACAAGCAGTTGTTACTTGCATTTTCTGCTGGCTTCAGCAGCCACGGGTGATGGTGATATTGACTCCGTGTGTATCATTGGAATAAGTTTAAGTGATGAAGGCAGTATGAGATCATTATTTTATTTATGAAATGCATGCCACCACTGAGTGCTCTAGCTGATAGGAATCCGAACCGCCTGTGAAAATATCTTGACTTGGAAAGGTTACTCTTACGTAAGTGAGTAGAAAGTTTTTCAGGAAAAAATCCTTGTTTGAAGGAAAAGGGATTGGAACTCAAAGCAGCATGATTGTGTGCTGTGGCAAGTATTAAATTGTTGAAGATATGGATGTGAACTGTCAATGCAAATAATGAAATCAATACTTCTCTCCCTCTCCCCGTATATAATACACGGACTGGTGATGTTGGAGAATAATTGAAACTCATGGTGAATCATGCAATATGAGAGAGTTTATTGAATTGGGTATGTCACGACTCCCAAATCTTTTTATTATTTGAACATAAGCCATACTCATTAAGAGTTTTCATGATAAGAATTACTTTTTTTTATCTCGCACAGTTTCTTATTTTTATATCTCGTTGGTTTCATTGGTATATTTGATTGGATTGTCTTGAGAAACAAAAACATCTTTGCTTATAGAAATAATAATAATAATAATATTATACTCGTGTAATAATAATGATAATCTTATGATTTTCGAAGTGAAGTGTACAATGTATTTATGCAGTACTATTATTAGTTCCTTATGTAGTAGTAGTTTTGTGTTGTGAGGTTGTAGTAGAACATCGTGGCTTTTAGTTGTAATATTATTTTATAGTTGTATGAATTTCTGTCTGTCTCTCCTTCTGCACTTTGGGGCTCCTCTCTCGTTCACTTCGTGTTTGTTTGTGTATCACAGGGTGGTCACTTTTTCACTGGGCTTGCTTCTTCTTCGTCATCAAGTGCAAACTTTGATCCCTTCTTATCAAATCGTCAAGTGGGTTGGTTGAGCATGTTGACGGAGTCAATCTCATCACATACAGAACCCACCAGATGAACTGCCAAAAAGAAAAAAAAATCATTATTCATCTCTGCACTTTTGTAGAGCACGTTTGTTTCTCAGATCAGATTTTCATCTTTATCTTATCTGAAAGTCTCTACTCCTCATCTTAAGTTGTAGAGATTCCTTCAAGGACTATATACATATCTAATCTTATAGCGTTAATCAAAGTGACACTGATTTAGCCTGAGAACAAGATGAACTCTAAGAAGTTTGTGAGAATGCAAACATGATTTAATGTCATATCAATCCTTCAAATATTAATTCACGTCATGTCAAACATCTTTGTTCCCATATGTGTCTATTCATCCCACCCCAAAATAGCTTGGAGAAAAACTTCCTTGAGAAACGGCTGGAGCACCGTGACTTGCTTATATTTTTCGCTTAATATGAGTAAATATGAGACAAAACCATTAAGAAGTACAAACACAAAAGAATTCTTGTAAAATGCATCTCCACAGGATCTTAATATTTGTTCGAGTACTGCTGATGGATTTCTACTAAGTAAGTAGATTAGAGGTACGGTAAAAACCAGATGCAGTTGGTGTAGTTCAACATACAGAAAATCCATTATGCTTCGATTCCATTGAATCTATAATTACGAGTCTTTTTAAAATGACTTTGTGTTTGGCATCGAGACTTTTTTCTCGTGCTCACCTGAGTCTTTTTCTCCATACAAGCATATCTCTCTTTACATTAGTTAACATTGTACTTCCTTCGTGATTACAAGAAGCACAGAGTAACTGTCATCGTATCTCCGAACAATGGCGAATAATTACGTATGCAGAGAGAGATAGATATGTGTAATAATAATGTAAATGTAACTAAGTGAATAATGACTCCCCTGTTGTCCGTCATTTAGGCCTATTATGTCCACTTACAATGTAGTTTACACAGTCTAAATGTTCAATTGAAGAAATCTTAAAGAGTCATAACTAGCACTAACAACTTGTATTATTACTTGAATTACATCAGTCACACCAGAGTGGTTTCACAACCTGTCTTGTCCTCTACTAATATGTATGAGATGGTACACAAATCAACCCTTTTTAAAAAGTTGCTTCAAAATGCACAGCTACACTTTATTCGTTATATCGCTCATCATCGGAACCCATAAGGATTCTACTAATTAATGGACTCGGCTGTAGAAGATAAAAATGTAGACACACCTCTCACCAAGAAATCTCACTCAATCAGAAATAAAACTAGTTAAGCATCTTTCCGTAAAGATTGATGCTATTGCTATTTATACATCTATTAAGCCTTTAGCCTACATGTAAAATGTACATAAAGAAAAAACAGAAAGTTCCAATATATGTATACAATAAATAAATGTAGATAAACACAAATTGAATGCAGATATAATGTTCAATAATGAAAAAATTCCATTCAATAATGAAACTGCAAGAAGCTTTTACAATGAATATTCCTCCAAGTATAAATTAATTGTAATGAACAGTGTGTTCCACCTAATAATAAAGGCTTGTTTGATGGTAATACTTTAGTGTGTCTGTGTGTTTAATGTATTTAATGCACTACTACTTACATAGCGAATACGCAAGAAGTGTGAATTAATTAGGATTAAGAAAACAGGTTTGTTATCGTACTAAACCTGTTTGATGTATTGAGATGGTTTGCTTTAATGCATATATGAAACTCCATTTGTGTCCATCGGGTAAAAAGCTACTTTTTGAGGGAAGTGTATCAGGTAGTAAAGTGTGGAATATCTAAAAGGATGGCAGTGGAAAAAATTTGCATGTGTTGTTACAAAAGTTGAAGGGACGGATGGATGAACGGACAGGTGTCGATGTCGACGAAACAATTCAATTCATTTATATAACTTACAATTAAATGAGGGAATGAAAAATTCAGTTGGGAGTTATACATGACTAATTACAAGAAAACTTAGTGAATGCCAAGAGCTATAATGCTACAAAATATTATAACGCCTCATGAATCAAGCTGAACTTAGAAAACCGGTGTATACGTTGTGTACTCGTTTTACTAACACTATTTAGCACTTTAATCAGCGTGTTTTAATTCTAATAATAGAACCATTGTTTGCAAATGTACCTCCGAACCAGCTTTTTAATTGCCAACCTTCTCTTGATCTAAATCCTTGTATTCTCTGTAGTGAACTTCCTTAAGTCCCTATTGCCTATTATTGAACGGGTTCTTTTGACTAAAGAATTTGATGGGAGGATAATTTGGCTTACCTTTTCAAAACAGGTTTGAAAGCGGTTGTGGCTAGGTCGGAAGAAGAGGTCAGTCCCGAAGAATGGTTGCCCCCTTGACCTGGAGCGAAATGAGATAAACTACCAGGTAGGAGGGGCACTTTGAGGTTTGGTGGTGTTTGAGGAGGTGTGTCAGTTCCTACCCCTTCGTTTGCGACAGGTGGGAGGAATCCTCCGTATCGGTAGGCCGGGGGGAGGGCGAAACTCCAGGATGAGGAAACAGGAGGTGCGGGAGGAGGAGGTCCTCCAGGATGATGAGACATCGGATGGCTCGGATGCCCATGGTGGTGATGGGAGTGGTGACTACTTGGGTGATGGTGTGGGTGTGGATGATGAGGATGTCCCAACAAGTGCGGAGGGGGTGGAGGAGTCTTACAAGCTGCTGTGTCTGCTAACGACCATATCTTCGGCTTCGACGCCGCTGCACAGTCCGATTTGAGGTCACTTGATGGATCGTTCTTGAGCCCAATATTATTGTTGTTAATGATGCCTGGTGAAGTGGAAGGTGCTGTGGAGGAATCTCCATCATCTGCAATTTTATATAGGAAAACAAATCAATATTTGTCTGCGAGAAAACTTCTCACGCATCCTCAAAGTCCTTGGAAGCATAATCTCACACTTGCATGCGATGATAAACTTCATTATTGTGATCATTAAGTGCAATCCTGTCATAATCATCACTCCCCATTCATTCAGTCGTCTCCCTAAGTGTCAACTCCCATTAGAACAAAGACTCAATTCGCTTTTAGGAGAAAAATATTCATTGAGCTTTTACTTAGAAGCATTATTTTCTCGAAATGGAACATTTTGATTAAGGACGGATTATGCAGAGTGATGTGCCTTTCTATGTTGATAGCTTTTAGGACAACATTGAGAGATGATTTGTATACAGACTACTCCTCTGCTATGCACTCCTGACTGCTATTTGGTTGACTGGCTTTAAAAGGAGAGTGTGTGTGTGTGTTCAATGTATACTCGTTTGAAAGTAATCCTTGATGAAGTATGGGCAAGGGGGATCGCGTCATAATCCTCTGTGTATAGCTAACCCTTACCCTTTATTCCCCCAGCACTATTACTCAATTTGACTGGGTGCAATCACAACCTAAGAGAGAGAGAGGATTTCCATTCAAGACCAACCAAAGAGTAATCTGATCTCTCTCATCTCACATAACCAAAACTTATTACTTACGCAGAATAGAACAATTCAATTTCAGTGTCAAATGTGACTTCTGTTTTATTCTGCTGGTGTGATCTTCTAAATAAAAATATCAGATTCAATAATCCATTCAAAGAACAAGGGTAACAATAAAGACTGCTCTGTGAATAAACCTTTGGAACAGCGAACCAGAAGTTCACTTGACAAAAAGCCGAAAGATGTTATTGGCTTGTTCAACAACAAATTATGATTATGACTGCCTACCATGTCTATTCCATAGCATATGAAACTCTTTTGTGTGATGCCTCAAAAAGGTAAGCAAAAAATATGAGACTGTCTCTCTCTTCTCTGTGGATGGAATTCAAAATTGCAAATATACATTTATGAGAAAACCCCCTGGCTCTCAACTTGTCTAGTTTCCTGGCCACGAAAACAAAAAGATAAAATATGAGCCTGATGGACGTGATTGCCAGTGGTGGATGACTTACCGTCATCGTCTTTGATGTCCTCGTCATCATCATCAGTTTTATTCTTGGGTTCCCACGTCATCTTATTTTCTTTTTTAAGTCTTCTTCTCGCATTGGCAAACCACGTAGAGACTTGAGTGAGTGTCATTTTAGTGATGATGGCTAGCATTATCTTCTCTCCTTTGGTAGGATAAGGATTCTTCTTGTGCTCATTTAACCAAGCTTTGAGAGTAGCTGTGGATTCTCTAGTTGCATTTTTCCTCCTTGCAGCCAAATCATATCCTCCCCCGTATCTAAAATGGTTAATCATAAATATAATTTCTATTATCAGTCCATTAGTTATTATAATTTAGAGCTCAATTCTTCTGAGGTTGAGAATGAATTAACACTTATGTGTAACAACCAATTTCTCAATCCACAACCCATTGTTTCATTAACAAGCTTGTTCTTCTCTAATTAATTGCCGTGTAGTTTGTTGTTCAAACAAATAAAGGAGTGCAATATAGCAGACAATGAAATGGCAGTAGCACAAAGTTTTATCATTACTATACATCATAACTCATACCAGTATATATAGACTTACAAACATTTTTCAAGCTACACGGTTAATGATTCTATATGCAATTATGTATGTCTGAGTAAATAAAACAAGTTACAAGGATAGATAGACTCCCTTGCATAAAGATATGAAATCAGTTTATTGAAATGTAGTGAGAATTTTCTCATTACTAGGGAATTTTCCCTCAAAGGATGCCACTTACTTATAAAGAGTTACAATTTACACACTAAGCTCTTTGGGAGTAATAAAGCTGCCAGTCAAAACAACTTGAGAACTTGAGAGAATATCTTGAGCCTTTTCTTGGTCTTACTCTTGAGCATCAATCAACAAATGATATGGTTTTAACGACAGGTTTATTCGAACATGTTTTAGAAGCGTTATTCACACCCTTATCATAATATTTGATCACCCACTCAACGCTTTTTAAAATCATCTCTTCATGCACTGCTGCTAGAAACTTAAAGCGGTTCTGCCAACAAGCTGTGTGTATGTGTGTGCAGTTATACGCTAAGGCACATTTAAGGTAGGTCATTTATGAAATAGTTTGTAGAGATGCAATCGGAGTCCATGCATGTCGCTACATCACCTTGTTCAGCACTCTCTTCTCCTGACTGACGAGACACTATGATAACTGATAACTTCGACGTATCCACTCGAACTCGTTCTTATTGGCATCAAACATATTATGTGCATCCACAAGCAGTTCCTCTATACTCACAGGTTGAACTGTTGTTCGCTGTTCTGTTGCAATGGCTAGTCCATACTCAGACAGGTTTTTCACTTGCTACCATTTCATGGAAGATTTTAGATGCATTTGACTCGCATCAAAATACAGACTTATTCGCGTGCATGATTTTTATTATTGTTTCTTTTTTATCTCTCTATTGCGTCTGGTGCAATTAAAGCAGTTGAGGATATCCTGAGCTACTCAAGTCACGGTGAATCTAAACGGCACTAGCCCTTGTGTGTTTGAATGAATACAAGTAATAAAATGCAGCTTAAAAGATAACCCTTTCTCAACACTTTATTCTTTTGGAAGAGAGATCATTTAAATCTCAGAGATAACCATATTGACTTGTGGGCAACCCTTTTGTGTCACTTTGATTTCTTTCCTGCTGTGACCTCAGCTTACTCTCACTCCCTTTAATGCATTTCCTTCCAGACCAACTTCCGTTGGGTTTCCGGGCATTTCCGAAGCAGAAATGTACCAAGCACACACTTACATTACATTTATGTATATATCATCATATCCCCAGTTTGTGGATTTTATGACCAAAACTACTTATTATGTGTAAACATTATGAACTACTCCCGCAGTTATTTCTCCGATGCATTCATATCAAGAATATCAACCATAAACCTCAGAGTGAATTGCATTAAATCCGCTAAGCAGACACTTCCTACATTTATCTACCATTCGGGTCGGATGCCAAAAATAAATTTTCTTCTTTCGTCATGCTTCCTTTACTCTCAGTTCAGTACTCTTATTATTAATACAACTTCGGATTGCATCTCACTATACTGTTGTAGTTTACCTAAATATGATCCCGTTCTATTCGAAGTGCTCTGAGAGAGTTATCGCAATCGATCCAATGCATTACTATTTATGCCTCTGCAGTCCTCGCCACGAGTTAATCTAAAATCAAATTCCTCATACACATACCCACAACTAATTTAGGTTTCTGCCATATCAAACTGTACTTATGGCCTGGTGTCTTTCAAGTCAAGACCAAGCATAAAAGGTTAAACCTAAATTAAGCAATTAGTGTCCGAATTAAAGAGCAGCAAGCCAATTTGCCACGACTGGCTTCACTCAAGTTAATAGTTGTTATGAGAGAGTTACAACAAACTATGCATTGTGCGTGAAGTGGAGGCTGCCCTTGTATAAAGTTGATTTTTATACTTAATTTATGAATGCAGCGAATATAAAATATAAAAATAGAAGAATAAATTGGGGAGAAACGATCTTGTATAGGAAATCGTATAATGGGCAGTCGTTCCAATCAACGTGTACGATCATCTCGACCTCGAATTGAAATAAGCTATCATGAAGGCCCCCATAAAGAGCAGAAACATATTGAGCAGGGTGAGAGTTTTGAAGTAAGTTATGTGAACCCAAAATCCACCACAGGACTGCAAGGGCAGAGAATGGCAGAGATCTTCTGGCCACTAA
>JAQGAB010000030.1:0-66370 GCA_034696565.1 Isotomurus graminis
TTTTACCAGAATGGAATGAAAATAAATGACACGGACAAAGTATAAAAGAGCTTAACCCTCAAGATCTATTTATTGTTTTCATTTTTTTGTAAAAAATCAAATGTATTAGAACATATATGTTATTATAGACGGATAGACCACAATTTGCAACCGTTCAAATGATGTAACTTGTGAGTGATCCTCACCCTCACCTGCTCAGGTCTGTACGACTTGTAACTACCGCAAAAGTCAAGCTTACACTCCGAACTTGTTAGGAGGTTGGTCAATTAATTAGAAATATAATTACATGACGACCAACTGTGAATCTCCATTGGAGCATATCACACCTTTAGATGTGCAACCAAACACAACACTAGCCACTGCTCAATCATTCACACATGTTTCACCTATAAATATATGTTTACAAAAAAGAATCAATCTTGACTACCTCACACAAAATATGAATCAATACTTGACGCACACACACACACATAAATAAAGGTATATGCACGAGACGACACGCGAAAGAAAGTTGACGGGAGTATGTGTTGTGTCAATGAGAAAGATGAGAATTATCGGTAATCGACAATGAGTGAGTAAGTGGCTGGTCATTCATTCATTCATATGCGAGGACGACGGGTCGATGGGTCGATAAGAAATCAAAGTGTGTTTGTATACACATATGTAGAGTGTGAGTGTGCGAAGGTCAGGTATAGTGCAAATGACATTGGGTCGATTAGTGGGGGTGTAGGAAGTCGATAAGCTGAGGTTTATCTTTATATGGAAACCCAGAGAGGCCTTTGGTAATTATTATTGATCTGTGAGGAAGTGGTGTGGATGGAGGAAGGAAGATATCGGGATTTTTGGGAATCAATACTTTCTTCGGTTGAGCACATGGCCCCCTTTTCCATGTGCTTCCCACATGTTCCTTCCAAACAAACTTATCGACCCCCCTGGACAAAGCATGTTCCTTACACGCGCTTATCGATCTCACTCAGCCCATCATCGGCAATCTCTCTGAGGCACCCACAGCCTCTGCATTCTCCAGCACAGTCCTTCCACCACTCTCACTTTCCCCCTGTCTTTGTTGTCTGGGATTAGTAAGAACCATAGGGAGATTAGATCTTTGGTGAAGCTGACTAAGCTGAGTAGAGAGAGAGGAGGAAGGAACGGTTGTGGTGAGCGGATGACTAATGATGGATGGAGGACTGAGCCACCTGCGGGTGGAGGGTCGTGAGGGCACGTGGAAGGAAGAGGCCTTAGTGGGGCAGGTGAGCGGATGGAGGCAGCTGGTGGTGGAGGGAGGGAAGGAGGGGAGGGAGTCGGGTAGGACCGAATCGGGGCGAACGGAGGTGGACGAGGACGAGGGCGAGAGAAGAGTCCAATTCTTGCGCAGTCCACCCTTTCCCTTGCGTTCTCCTCACACACAACCTCAACATGGGCGAACAACCACCATCCGTCGTCATCACACACACTTATTAACAACAATCAACCGAGGGGTGTGCCTCTGACCTCAAGTGACACCCACACGGAGGTCAACTGTGTTGACAGTGCTACCCAGTGACTCAGAGAAAGAAGAGACCGTGACTGTGAGTGACTGACTGTTTGTGTCGTATGGCGGAGGACTGGATACGGAGGGGAGGCTAAAGTGTGATGTTAGCCGTGGGGGGGTTCATGGGACCGGATGGGGTCATCATGGAGAACCTGAGTGAGGAGGACCTGGTGGAGCACTGCGTTATAGTAGACCCTTCGGACGAAGCGTCGATTCTAAGTGGAGAGTGCGGGGAGACTGTTGTGGTAACGACCACGTCTCCCGAACCCCCTCCGGCGGAGGAGGAAGTGGGGGCGACGCGGATACTGTACCACCATGGAGGCCTGCACCACCGACTGGTGTCGCACGGGGGGCAGTTGGTGACGGTGTTGACGGAGGGGGGCGGCGGGGGGGAGGAGGGGGAGACGGTGGTGGTGCGCGAGGAGGAGGAGAGGATGCTCGAGCTGGGCGAGGAGAGTGAGGAGGCCTCTCACCGGGTCGTCGTCGTCACTTCTCTCCCAACCGCCCAGCCTGCCACACTCACTCTCCACCGCATCCAACTCAAGGCAACCCACCACCCCACCGTCCTTGTCCACGCTGACCATCACCACCAGACCGCCGCGGAGGACCTCTCCGCCGCACACAAGGCAGCCACCCTCACTGTCATCGTCCCCCCGGATGACCACCCCCATCACCACTCCGAAGAAGACGACGACCACCACCACCACCGCGCGCCACCAGAAGAGTCCGAGGACTTGTCCTCCTCGCCCCCGCCACCGCCGCTTTCCCCCTCCACCATGATCGACGCTGCCGAATTCCGAGCCCTCCAAGGAGGCCAGAACAACCACCACCATCATCATCACAACCACCACCACCACCAGAACCCCCACTCTCATCCCCACCATCATCATCATCACCACCATCACCACCAACAACAACAAGTCCACCACCACCCCCAAGACGTCTCTTCCTCGTACACCTCCACCACCAGCTCCACGTCCTCCGCCTCCTCGGGAGTCAATGGACGTCTCAGTCCTTCAGGGTACTCGCCCTCCGGCCCCAACAGCGGAGGCAACCAGGGTGGCGGCAACGGAGGCCAGTACGCCACCCTCACTCCACTCCAACCCCTCCCGCCAATCTCCACCATGACCGACAAGTTCTCCTACGGCAGCCACGGGGGAAGCGTCGTGGGCTCCGGATTCTCCATGCAGCACAACGGCCTCTACTCCACGACACAGTACGACAAGCTGGTCATGAGTCCCCCACACCACTACTCGTCCCCCACGAATGGCCTGGGCTCACTGGTGGTCGGAGGAGGCTCTTCGTCCCCTTCCATGTCGCCCCATAGTCACCACCACCACCAAGGACAGTCGCTCCAGAATCCCCAGCAGCAACAAGGAGGCTCCGTGGTGTATTCCAACAGCGACCAGAACGGAGAAGAGCACCTGAGTAGTCCGAAGCCCCTCAGTCCCTCCTCCTCATACGAAGCGTATAACAATAACAATAATAACGGCAGCGGTAGTAATAACGGCAGAGTAAGCAGCCCGTCTCACTTGGAGGATGGGACGAGTGGCGTGGACGACTGCGGAGGAAGTCCTTCGCCTTCAAACCCCCACCACTACGGGAACGGACTGAACTCTTCCTCGTCGCCTCCACACTCGTCCTCCCACTCCAGTCCCCCTACGGCTGTCGTCGTGTCACACGGGGGAGGTCGAGGGGACGGAGGACCCCCGTCTCCAGCCTCTCCTCTAAGTGTAGTGATGGGCACTCACCCGCACATTGCCCACACCACTCATCACCTCCAGAACAACAGGGGAGCCGTTGTCGTCAGTGCAGCCACTCCTGCAGGTTCGGGGGGTTCCATTGCATCCTCCGCTTCCAACAGCAGTTCCTCTGGAGGCGGAGGGGGGAGCACAGGGGGCGGCGGAGAACTCGAGGAAATCAACACCAAGGAACTTGCTGCCCGTATCAGTGCAGAGTTGAAGAGGTACTCCATTCCCCAAGCCATCTTTGCCCAACGTGTGTTGTGTCGGAGTCAAGGGACGCTCTCCGACCTCCTCAGGAACCCTAAGCCCTGGTCCAAACTCAAGTCAGGCAGGGAAACCTTCCGCCGCATGTGGAAGTGGCTTCAAGAGCCAGAGTTTCAAAGAATGTCTGCACTTCGCTTAGCAGGTAAGCGTTTCTCAACCCCTGCGGGGCGAACTAAGAAACACATGCACTCCAACCTCATTCCTCACAACTTCCTTCCATTCCTCCTCAAGAAAACCTCCGAGATGCTCTTTAAAGACGAGTGAAATGTCACCACCTTCTCTAAATGCCTTTCCCATTCCACACTTTTAGCTCCAACTACTTCTACTCACTCTACTACGCTCTATTCATTCACTATTTTCTCCTTCAATATCTCTTAATCATTCATCTATACCTCAATTATAAAGTATTCATTACTAACCAGACTAACTCTCATATGTAATTAGATTCTAACAAGCTTTACTACACGATGATCAGACAGATACCCGTATGTGTGTGTGTGTTTAATTATAAAGAAGAATCAGGGGTGAAGGGTTTTTTGTAGTTCAAATGTTCAAAATGCATGAGTCATGTATTTCATAGTGGTGGTGGTAGATCAAGTTATACATTTTTGCTGTGTAAGGAGGCTACATTATTAGGAACATGAAATAGAAGAGCAAAGGGAAGTGGATGGATGATAGTGTAATATGTAGTAGGGACGGAAGAAAGCAGTTTTCAGGTTTTTTGGGTTCTAATTGTGTTATTTTGGTAGTGGTGGTATTGTATGTATGTGAGTGTGTGTTGGTGTGTGGTTGCCCGGGTGTTATTCGGTGCCGGGCAGAGCCAAGCTCTCTCCCCCAACAAAGAAAGGACTACTGAGTTCGCAGTTTTGTACTGTAAAAGTTGTAGGGAACTTCTTCAGGTGAAAGAGCGTAATGACTCTCCGAATCGGATGGCACGGTAGACAAACTAACCATACGACGACGAACACCACCACCCTTCTTCGTCCAAGTTCCTAGTTGTCCCTTATGAACCATCTCTCTAGATTTTATGAAACTCACTCGTTGTTTTATGTGTACTCGCTGGTCTCATCTAATTAGGTGAACTAAAGGGGAAGAGGACGAGAGAGTCATTAAAATCCCAGATGCACATTATTAATTATTTATTTATGAAAGTTATATCATTTATTGCAATCTGATCTGCAAGAAGGGAGACCCGACGAAGACTTCCTTTTCCTTGGTCTCTTACTAAATGCCAATTAAAGTGTAGAGCAGAAGGAGACACAACAATTCACTTGTAGTGGCTATCTGAAATGGTCATTAGTGCTACTTTTGGCTCAATCCTTGGGATAGTTTCGATGCTGTGTACTTTCGTTGAATACATTTTTGCCACAAGACTACGCGAACATTCTGTTGTTGCTACTACTGTCCTCTTACTCACATACATACAGAGTTTCATAGTGTGCTACAACAGAAGAGTAGGAGAGGTCTAAAGGTCACCACTGTCGAACTCACACACGGGTGTGTTTCCATTCCACTTGACATTTCATGATGATGATGATGATCGTTGTCTACAAATGAGAAAAGCACTAAAGCTCTGGGAGAATAAGAAGACACAGACTAAAGCACTACTTACTCATCAGTTCATTACGAAGAGAACGTGACTATATATATGCACACTGTTTAGTTGTAGTCTAATACAGTAATTCACTTTCTCAAGGAAATACTCGCCAAGAAGACCACAAGTAATGCTTACATCCGCCACTATTTGCATGCCTTAATGTAAAATGAATACATGTCAGATAGGAGTTTAGTGCATCCTCCTTTCCCTACGCTCACTCCTTTCCCCACTGTCCATTGTTCTGTCTCATATATTGCAAACCAAATAATTCTATACACAATACACACGTACATCTAAAATAAACACAGCCACCTCTTCTATCATCCACCAACAAGGGTTTTGTATGTGTGGCCAAATTTCCACTATGTATACATTTACCGAAAACCAAAAGCAAAAACATTGCGAAATAATACTTGTGTATGCTAAATAAGTACACTACAGACAACTTTCAACCTACTTAGGGACATAAGAACTAAGAACCTCAGAGCGTGCCTACTGCCGAATAAAACTCCCTAATACCATCTCCCACAATGTTTGTCATATCATTCTCTCTAAAAGTCCCTCATTATTTCACCAACTCCTTATTTACCAAGTGAATAAGCCTTTTTCTAAAATTTAAATGACAGTATGTGGGCGAATGATAGGATGATTATTGCATTGGCTGTTATGTGGGTGATCTTGATTACATTTATTTAGCATTTCGAGTGAAACTACTATTTTATTACGACGACAGGGGTACGATAAACGGATTTGTGTTGCGATTTGTGATTCTCTGAATGTGGAGAAACACAGATAGGCAGTTCTTCTTCTGGTGCTACATTCACTCATCCTCGAGAACTTCGACTGGTGTGGTGGGACGGTGGTGGTGTTATTTGTTGTCTGTGTCGTGCTTTCTCTACTTGTCTTTTCTACCAGAAAGAGAGGAGTTTAATGGTGGAAGTAATGGGTACTTGTGCACTTTCATTATGAAGGACTACTGACTGGGTCCACACACACGCCAGTGTAATACTACTACTACTACCTGTCTCTAGAAAAGACGTGTAGGTCGGTTTCCCACTCGTTATTCTTGTAGGTATGACTCCGTGTCTGGTACGGCCGTATTATTTCTTAGTCCATCCATCCATCTAAATAGAGAGACAGCAGACTACCACCACACTGGGCTTCTACAATTCTACACTAGTATACACTTCTACTTTCTGTTCCATTTCTTTGATAGAACATCGTATATTTTATATACACAACTAGAGAGAACCCATTTGACATTCCACGTTGTGGAAGAAAGCACGAGAATACACTTGATGGTTATGTGTGTGTGTACATGTGCCTCTTATGGACAGGTGGACAGTTAGATTATTTTCTCTGTTCGTGGTTTATTCCTCTTTACAGCAACATTACAAGTTTATTTTTCAACGCTATGTAAACTCATACACTTCTAATTAGCAAGTAGGGAAGATGATACACATTTTTTCACAAGCAAAATGTGATTTTTATCCACCTACCCTTTATAAATACCAGAGATGCTTGTGTCACATGCATACCTGAATTTTTTCATCTCTTTTGATCCACCAACATAACAAACTGTCTTCTTTTAAAGAAGTTATTCCCATAAAATATTAAATAGCTTGGGATTTTTATTTTTAGGATAAATTCTTTTCTCTACTCAATAGTATTCTTGTATCTACCTGAGGCCAAAGGTATGCAGAATAAAGACACCAGGAATTCTAGGAGGAATAGCAAAAATCCAATTTTGAAAAGACTTTGATTCTGTGGCTGATCGAAACTATGCCATTCCGTTAGGTGCATACAAACCCTATGACAGGGTATAGTTTCAGAAATCCCACAAACCCAGCCACCATCCAGCTGCTTATACACGAACAACGAAGAAAAGTTATTGAAGATGACACACGATGATCACATTATTACATGATGAATTCCAGATGAATTTAAGGAAGTACACATTCCACGGCTATGAATATTCCTCCTGGTTTTTTGAAGCTTTCTCTCGTCAACCTTAAATTCCTCGTGAGTGGGGAAATGTTTTATATATTTTGTTGTCCCTACCTGGAATCATCGCTTTGTATGTGGCCTCGAGGACTCTCTTAAGAGAAAGGGTTGTTCTTGTTGTGTGTCTTCTGTTCCTCTTATGAGTGTATGTGTATGTGTGTATGTATTATATAACAAGTAGAAAGGAAAGTTATGAACTTTTTGTTCTCTCTCCGTCTTTCTCTAGTCTGTTAGGGTGGTGATGATGGTCCTAGTAAAGCATAGCATAAGCAGCAGTGGTGATCGTGTTTGTGTTGACAAAAGGAAAGAAAGTGCGTCAGGACATGAAAAATGTTTGAGAGACAATGGATGGAGAGAGAAGAAGAGGTGAAGAACATATTTTTGGGCACTAAAAGTTCCTCAAAGCTCGTCTCCTCTTTCTCTCGCCTTTCCTTGTGTTTCTGGATGCCCTAAAGGGACTCCGAAAAAAAGTACTACGACACACAACACCCGTAACACTTCCAGATCAACCTCCAAACCTTCAACCAAACCTCTATTAATCCTTCAATGGCTCCAATTTAATCTTACACAGACTGGTAGTCCTTATTAATTTCAACATTTGCAGTTGCCCAGGTTGCAATACGAGCTGTATTGCTGTGTGTGCACTGTATTTCATGAATTCATCATGCATTGATGTATTCTTCCTTTAACCAAGCGTTTGTTGGCAAAGAGTAAAGAAAGCATTTGAAACTAAATGCAAGAAAAGCAAGTTTACGAACAATAATTAATGACTCCGGTGTTGTTGGTGGTAACACTTGCCGCGAATTGTGGAGGTGGTATATGGTTATCTAACGGATGAAGTTGTTTTCGTTGAGATGGTATACACTGAATAGAATCTGTTTCTTTTAAGACAGAGAAAGTAAGGGTGGTACTGGCCTGCTGCTGGTGGTTGTGTTGTCTTATCTGCTGAAACAACAACGTAGTTTAAGTGGAGAGAGGAAATGTAGAGAGAGAGGAGAGAGCCTCAAGCTACAAAAGACAAGCCAGTATTGTCTGTCTTTAACTTTTTTTGGAACAATTTAATTAAATTTTAGCCTATTTGTCACATACGCCTTTGTCTGTGTCAGGACTTGAGAAGACTCCATAGTGTCTCGTCTCAACTTCTTTCCATTCACTAGAATTGGTCGAAGGTGAACATGTCTGTTGCTGCTTTTACTTTCTCTTCGTCATTTTGATAAATTAGACCAAGTTTTCCTATTTCAAAATATTAAAATGATTTCTCAGTGACAGGGCAAGGAGCATGTGCATAAATGCAAGTGGTAGTGATTACTTCAGTGGACTCTGTCTAGACTATTATAGACTTACAGGCAGGACTGTGTATACAGAAGTAACATCACTGCAACTAAGGGCATCAGCTTCTACATACTGCACCATCAGACCATAGCACAAAGACACGTATACACACCAAAGACACTCATTAAGCTCATCTGTCTCTCCATCAAATGCAAATGCGTTAGTTTTAACAACTTTTTCCGGAATGACATTTGTTATGGGAAAAGAGAGCGGTCGGTGTTGCAATTAAAAATTATATATCATCGTATGTATGCAGACATAACCGGGTAAAAGGATGGAATAGAATAAGCCGTGTGGCGTGGGAAAGTGATGCGATGTACAGCAACGAGGTTGACACATTATTCTTCTTGTTCTGGTGGTGTGGGAAGTGTGTGCATGTTGTCCCTCTTGGGTGCCATGACAACGTCTTTACACAAGAAGAACTCACTCGAGAGCTTTCCATTTGAACTTACAGTTACACCAGAATAACTCAAAGATACACACGATACCAACGATGAACGAAGAGAAAGAAAGAAAGGTAGTCAAAGTGGTGGTGGTGGCACTCCACATTACTGAACTGCTCCCGTTGCCCGTGCTCTTCCAATTGTCCTTCCTTCCGGCTCCCGACTCACTCTCTCTCACTTAAAGGAGCAATTAAGGAACTATTTCACAAATGACTCGAACATCCATGAATGAATCACTCCCTGTCCAATACATTAAATCCGTCTACATTCCCTGTGAGCTAGCCCTCCTTATTCACCTTCTATTTTCTATACTATGAATGTGTCAATGATGATGATGATGATGAGTCTCTAGCCATTTTATACTTTTAAACACATCAATTTCAAACTCCTGTCCCGAGAACTCTTTCCAGCCTTATGAACTATCACACCTTTATTCTCTTCATATCTTCCTATTTGATACTCCCTTCTTAAAGAATGATATTGTCTCCGAAGCAATAAGACCCCCCTACAATGCATAACCGCATTATCCTTTATCACATGCATCCCTACTCAATACACAGTATACACACATACTTTCACATCTTGCTTATATCTCAGAATCAAATTATTCTTCAGAATTGAACTTTTAACCTTAATTTGAAATGAATCGATGCGAGATCTATTTCAGACTTTCAGAGTTCCTATATATATACTCCTATAAGCCATGAACTTCCAATCACGGTGCACTAAATTGTTATTCACTACCTTAATGTCCAAGTGTTGTAATATTGTATTTTCAGGTAAGCAGTCGAGTTCTTCTTGCGGCTACACGTCGACAGGAGGAAATGCGACGGGTGGATCGACGGGGTCTGCATGTGGGATGATGGGTCCTCCAGGAACCTCCCCCTCCTCCTCTTTTGTGAATGAGGTCCACCCACCTAATCCCTTCGGTAAGCTCCCACCTACCTCACTCACACCACACCCAACATGCACCTTTCTCTTTTCTTTTCCTTAGTACATGCACTAAATTATCATATTGTATACTCATTTAATAAGGACACGAGATGATGTAATTCCTTTGCTGAGAGTGTATGAGCTGTAAGATTTGCAAGGTGAATTCCTCCAAGGCTTCTAGAGAGAGAATTTCTTGGGCTTGATGAGACCAAGTGTAAAAGAGTGCAGAGATTGGGAATCATTCCAAAGTGCCTTCGATTCCCATTTGTTTTAAAGGTAGCAAAGAAAGAGAGAGGCAAGGAGAGAGAAGAAAGTGGTTCCTCTACTTCTTATCATCGTTCATACATGATTGCCCCACATGATGATCATCATTATCCCATCCACCACCACCACCACCATCGTACATAACCAAATGTGCTTCGACATACCAAGACTTTCTCCAAATCATCTTCTAACTGTTCAGTAAAACCAAGCTTTTACTGTTCCTCCTTTTCTGTCTGTTCAGCCCAATCTCATTGGCTCAAAGATTCTCCATATATCTTTCTCTGCCGTTCTTATATTCTATCTGGTTCACCTGCCTTTGTCATCATGGAAATGTCCACTCCTCAACTTCTAATTTACATAGCATTGAAAGAATTACACAAGAAGCTAAGGAAAAGGTTAATTGGAAAGACGAAACTTGTATTCTCATACTTTTGTCGTGCTTAATTATTGTTGTTATTGTACATCCTCCCTCTCCCTGGAATCAAATTTTGTCCAGGCAAATTATTTTCTCGGGATAGCCAACAATCAGCACCGTTCATGTGTTGTCAGTTCATTATAGCAGACTCTGGCCATTTCATTAGTTCCTACACAAATTCACATATTTATACAAATGTACAATTACGCTTTGTAAGCAAGTCTATTCTGTGATAAATTTCCGGATGAGGGTAATTGGAGGTGTGCATGAGACTTTAAAGAATACTCGACGAAATTGGTCGGTTGGACGTGTACATTTTCATCCGAGTCCCTTCTAAAACTCGATGAATAAAATAGACAGGGTAGGAGAGATTGTGACTCATTAATCATTTTTGGACGAGAGAGAGAAATGTACTGCTGCTACTCCTTCAATAGGCTGAATGGGGTGTACTGATGACAACGAAAGTAAAAGTCAGGAAAGAGAGAGATGAGATGATTCACCCTTTTTAGTAATGAAATGAAATGGCCATATAAAAGGGTTCAGTTGCACAAAACGGTTTCTTCTCACAGCTTTCGTACTCTTTCTCTGCTGTTTTGAACTTCTTCATCTGTTCTTCTACAGCCTAACATCCCACAAACATGTAACACAACGTTTCATCCATATAATAACTACTGCTTGTATACACAAACCCAAAAGCAGCAGCAGAAGTCATCTAGTATCATCATCATCAGACGATCATCATGTGGAAGAAAGCATATTCTATATATAGTATAGTTTCAACCAACGGGTGTGTTGTTCTAGGATTCGTAGAGGAAGGGTGGTTATGGATGGTGAAGGAAGAAAGTTTACAATAGGGAAAGCTAAACTTGAGTTGTTGTGTATGTATACCCAATTCCGGATCATCATGGATGTGGTAGCAGCGGTAACAGATGCATACGTAGTCTTTTTGCCCGTTCGTGTGCATACAAACACGGATCATTATAAAAACATCATTTTTTGTCATCATTTCATTTGGCCATGTTTTGTTTGCCTTTACATTCCGTTTGTTTCTGTTGATTCTTTTAGATTGTGACAACTTTTACACAACGGGACAAGCTCACACGGGTAAGCAAAATAAAAGTCAGACAATAAAGTACAAGTATATATTCTGCACTTCTGCACTTACTTTCCCACTTTCACTTACCTACAAATCGGAGTATCTATTTCGCTCCGTTACTGTGGAATATCGAGAGTTGAGAACTTTTCTTCCCGTGTATGTGTAGTAGGAAATATACTTCATAGTTCACACTACTCAAGATCAACATCCAGAACAGAGAGAGAGAGAGAGGGAGAGAGTAGAAAGCATTGTCCAACAAATAGTAGAGTGGAAGTAGAAGTACCCAAGTCACAAGTGGACATTTTCTTCAAATAACACGATAACACGGAGGAACTGGACTTTTTCATTGAAGGGTTGGATTTCTCAGACGATATGGGAGAAAAAGCATTTTTAGATGATGATGGTTTGCTCTGCATGGACCCATTTTGTTTCGTTTTGCACAATGAGGTCGTCTCCAATTACTTGCTCACGGAGGAAAGTGTCCACTCACTTTCGTAGGAGAGTGTTGTGTGTAAAACTATCCAGTTCCTTAAAATTCAAATAGGCTAATAATAATAATCGTCTCTCCCATTCTTTGCTGATTTGGCTAATTTACATCCACTTGGAAAGTTCTACACACCCAGTTTTGGCTTGGACCTGGAATTCTTCAGTGTAATATGCTTCTGTGATGGCTGTTTCTTCTAAAGTCTAAACAAAATGGGAATTGTTCACACGAGAATACTGGAGAGTCTACTGAAAGAGCCACTACCTTATTTATTACCTGAGAAGGAACGTGCATTGTTTAGTCACATTTTTCATTCATCTTGTTCGGTCACATTGTTCCTTATAATATTCTTCTGTCACACAGGTGCGTGGTCCTGCTCAAATCAGCCTAATAATGATACTAATAATCCACTATTTCCATGTATAAGTCTGACATTCAAATTGCTTATTGAATTCAAAAATATGTCGAGGAGTAATAAGATGCTATGGCCCGTGAATCTACACTTGCTCTGAAACGTGAGGATTGATAGGAAGTAGGGAGAAATATTATGGCAATTGGCAATCATGAGACAGAGTCAAAGAATTATTTAACATGACGGACACAGGCAGCCACAGGACACGGACGGATGCAGTGGGCGATTTTCCACAGGAACTGACAAATATTATAACAAATACAGAGAGAGAGGAGAGTCTGAAAAGTTGTTTGTTTAACAGTCTAATTAAGCATGTGTTTAATACAATTAAAGATGACTTGTTGGGTGACAAGTCGCAGACACTGATTGTGCGGTACAAGAGGTCTTCTGAATTCAGACGATGAACTCCTTGGAATTCGGAGACGCAACTATTATTCAGTGGCTTAGAGTTTTGACTTAAATTCATTATGGTAATCTGGCTTGTTTGACAATCTCATCAGGCTGTTGAGGATTATTTAAAAGACACGTCTAAGGAAGAAAGACAAGTTTGTACGGAGAAATCGTGGGTAAAGTGTGTATGTGTAGTTATAAAAGAAGTTTTTAATTGAATTTAAATGTCGTTGAATAATTCATTGGTGGAAATCAGCATAGATATGAGAAGTCAGGGAGGTCACGAGGTCGCTTGCAGGTGGTGATGGTGGTGGTTGAGATGATTGGGACTGTCAGAGAAACTTGGGGAGAAGGTCTTCTTCGTCTCGTCTTTTAAAAGTATTTTGAAAGCTGTCTGTGTGGATGGATGGGGTGAGGACAAATATTTGTGGAGATGGGAGAGAAATGATGATGAATACTCAGGGAGTGAAGCACATGTGGGGTTGTTGTAGAGAAGACGCTGGGAAAGTGTGAGAGAAAGGACATTTTTCTTGGAAGGCAGCTGGCGTGCAGGGAGTGAGGCACTTAGCATTCGGATGAGTGTTTGACTTTGTAGAAAGTGGACGACAGGTCAGTTAGAGTGGCCTAAGTGGCCTGTTGTGTCACTTGATGGATGGTGGACTAGGCAAATGTGTGTGTTATGAAGGTGTGTGCGACAATGACAATTGAGAGGACATTGTTGGGTCTTCTTGCAGAGATGATGATGATGATGACGTCGAGTGTACCCCCCTCTCATGTGGCTAATTGTTGTGGAGCGAGTCGTCGGCCCTCCACCTCCTCCTTGTGAGTTCTTCAATTGAAAAGTTATCGCTGCAGCACCCTCCCCCCGTAGTAGTACGCCACCAGAGATAAAGATAGAGAGAGAGACTGAGCCTTAAGGGGGGGTGTGTGAAGTGGTCTCGCATCGCCCCACTCCCCCTCCAACCGGATCTCCAGTCTCTCCGATGCTTCACTTGTATTTTATACCCCTCTGCCTTTCACTGTGTGTTGTAGAGGGTTGAACAGAATGGTTTGAAGTAGTATGTCTGTCTTGTAGCATTTTAGACGAGGCCTTGTGTGTCATATCATGTCTGTTGTGGTAGTCGAGAGAGCTAGTGTGTCGATTCCTTAAAGTGCTCTCTGTCCCTCTGCAGAAGGGAACTCTCGCCGTCTCAAAGTTGTATTGATCCATGGACTTAGAAAGTTCAGGCCAAGAGAATGTTGTATCGACTTGCTTTCTCCATCGATTGAGGAATAATTGAGACGAGATGCTTCTCCTGTGGATATACATGTATGACTTGACAAAGTGACATGAGCCTGACACACAGACACGAACCAAGGAGTGACATGACATATGAACGAACCAATAACCAGCAGTACCAGTAGTTCTTCTGGTGGTCTCTAGACCTTTACCTGCCTCAATGAATGAATGGAGACAAATGTGAGAGGGCAGGTGGCAGCCAGGGTGGGTGGCTTCCCTACTAAATCAGTCAACGAAGGTCCATCACTTTCCCATTTGGAGACAGAGCGAGAGAAAGCCCATAAATCTGATGGTCTCGTTCCTTGGAGCAACCTCATCCTAATAAACCAACATCGTGATCTCTTTTTGATTTGCCTCTGCACAACAATTTGTACTCCTTGTGGTCTCCTCCTCATCTTCTTCAACGATACACTCACACACACATTTCATCATGTATTGACAAAATGATTAGTAGTCGTGTGTACGTATGGGTGCTGTTTGCTGGGGCTGAAGAATGTATTACGAGTTAGGACTTATTCTCTCTCTCTTGGAGTTTTGACAGACATTCTGGCGACACTCAGGCATCTCCCTTGATTCTTAGGTCCATTTGGATTGATTTCCACTTGAGGAAAGATTTCACATGCATCAGACTCTCATTGTACAGTAGAGAAAGCCAGGGTGTAGGACACTTGGGTCTCTGAGCGACTTCAATTAGGCAGAAAAGGAGGTCTGAAGGGAAAGTTGTGTTTTCAAAGTGTCGACATGAGTTTTGAGTTTGGACAAAGTGATGGTGGTGATAGGTTGAGTGGACTGTGTAAGGGATTAGGAGATGCAAATGTAGTGTGGAGAAAGTGATGGATAGGAAGGCACAAGTACACAATTTTGATACATACATGGAGATAGAGACTATGGGAATGGATGCATGTGTGGCCCAAACACTTTCAAAGTGGACATACACTCTCACTCCTTGTCCTTATACTTCTAATCCTGTCCTTACCTCTTCCTAACTGCACTTTGTCTCTCACCACCACCCTATGCAGTGGGGGGACCCATCTCACTAGAAAATCTGTTTGCTCTAAGATGCTACCCAAGATCAAAATGATGTTCATGATGATGAGGTTGTTGATGAAGCGTGTCCCTTTCGTGTTTGTGTGGTTGCAGCGTGCAAACGGAAGGAAGATCAGGGCACAGCACCAGAGCCCCACCCCCCTGCGCCCAAGAAACCCAGACTTGTCTTTACCGATCTTCAGCGTCGTACGCTCCAAGCTATTTTTAAGGTAACCCTTCTGTTTATATCTTTGGGGCAATGTGGAATGGACAAAGGACCAACAATTGTGTATTGGTAGAGTGATAATGTAGTACTTGCCATGTGAGATTGGAAGTCTGAATAATTCCGTTTGTTTGCAGGAGACTAAACGACCATCAAAGGAGATGCAGGTGACGATAGCAAGGCAGCTAGGTCTTGAGCCAACAACAGTAGGGAACTTTTTTATGAACGCTCGTCGTCGCTCCATGGACAAGTGGAAGGAGGACCAAACAGACAGTCCTTCAAAGTCGTCTTCGTCAGCCTCGTCCTCGGCCAATACAACTCCCACAAGCCACACGTCAACTACGACGACATCGGGTCAGCACATTCACGTGGCACAGGTGGTCACAGTTCACCATACGGCGGCCCTAGACGAGGCAGACGCCTTGTGACCCACCCAATCTGCTCCAATAACCCTTATCCTGAAGTAGCCTTCTCCACAATATGCAACATACCCAAAGAAGACAACAAACCACGAGTCCAAAGCTTTCTCCGCTACGACGATCCATCAACGCATTACTTTCGTCAAGTCCAAGTTAACCGCATCATCTCCAAGTTAATTATTTTACATTCCTCGTATTCATTCCGTACACACAGATTACTAGTCATTCCTTAAGCAACTTATTTCTTGTCAGACAAAACACAGGTCAATAAGTAATTCATACCAAAAAGTCAAGTCAGTTCAGTTGTAGAGTTTGTAGTAAACCTACTACATATACGAGGCAAGTAGTTTATTATTATAAACCACAGTATTTTGTCCCACAGGGGGAAAGTATTTTTACGGTGTTTTCACTCCTGGAGACAAGTCAGGTATTTATTTAATTATTCCAGCACGCATTCCATTCAAGTCATAGTCATGTTCTCTTTTTGCGTTCTCCTGTCTCTCATTCTTCATGAAACTCTATCAGATTTGAATGAAATAGGGACTTGTGATTGAAGACGACTGTAATTCAATAGACATCCATATGGATTCGAAGTCGAGAACGCTCTTTCCACTAATCTATTACTACTAACTACTCTAAGCTATAAGAGGTTTTTCTTGTCTCGGTTATAAAAATATATCTTTCATGACTCTAAACGGAGGACAAACCAAAATGATGAAACTTCTCTGTTAAACCGGAGGAGTTAAACATAGCAAAAGTGATGATGAGACACACACCAAAATAAAGAACACCCACTGCAGTCTTTTCAAGTTACAAACCATACAAATACAAGTGTACATAAGTAGGTAACTTAAGGATAAATAGATAGTAGAAGGGTTTATATATATATATAATATATATATATATAAAATAGCAAAATATAATAATGAGCGACGGCAACAGGTAGACACACCACACACAGGTTTGTACACATCCACTGTGTATACTTGTGGGTGTGGTTGCCACTTACAAAATGCATTAAAAGGTTTTAAAAAGAACGAAATGCGAGGCGCTAAGGAACTCTATACTGTGTACTTATATTAATACAAGAAAGCGTGGAAGAAAAAAAACTAGCGAATAATTATACTCTCTATTATACAATACCGTTACACACGTCAAAATGTTGTATCAAGTACTTAATTAGACCGTTTTCTAGCGACGACTTAGAAAGTTACACACTCGTATAGTTAAACCCATATTTTGCACACAAACTGTACAAACTTAAACCGGAATAAGGAATGATCATATAACTAAAGTAATATACCCTCCTTTTAAGTCACATTCTTCCTCAGCATCTTTTATCCTTTGATAAACCTCTATTATCGTACTTTACACCACAAACGGTTTATTCTATGAGGTCACACCTTTCTTGGCAAATCTCTATTATTAACTACACTATATATATTCTTTTAAACCCCCCAGAGAACATTACACACATACAAACATTACACTCACTCTTGGTCTCCAGTCAAACACTGTTATAATATCTCTATACACACTTATTAAACACCGCTACTTAGCTTTCAATTAGGAGAGAGATGAATGGAGAGAGTTGGAAATGCTTTCATCACCACTTTCTGGAGACAACAAAACTTATCATGATCATCATCATTCCGACAGAAAGTAAAAATCAAACCCAAAGATAATAATAGGCTTAAGGTTTAAAGAAAATAATTAATAACAGGTACTGGTCATATACATCATTATTATTACTTAACGTGTGCAATTCTCGAAAGCAGCAAGGAGACAAGTTAAAACTCTATGTTATAGCTTTCGTTCTTGGTAAATTGGTTGTGCTTAGTGCTTTCCCTATAGTTTATATTATTATTATTATATCCTTTCCAGCAACGGTACTTTTTCATTGATCTCTTCTTGACAGAAACTCAAAGTACTTTTAGTCACAAAACATGTTTAGTTATACCTTAGTTTTAATTCGTGTCTCGGTGTACCCCGAAACTTACAGTCATTCCAAAAAACACTTGTCATTATTTTAAGCAACTTTAGACCAAACATATAATTAGCATGACTACCCGTTTAAATTTAAGAAGTATTTTCGATATTATTTAGCCTACTGAACATTCCTGGTCGATCTCAGTAAGCAACCAATCATGTGACTGTAATTGTGTTAATTTTTATGAAACTGTAACTTCAATACTTTTGGTTGTCTGATCTAAAGTTACTTCTATATATCTTTGACAACGCTGCAATTAAGAGTGAACATTTAAACCAAAGAATAATTTTAAACAGAGGAACGAGATACATAAATACGACATACGAGTCATTTTTATTAAGCTTTTATTAATGTACAATGTACACTTTATTTTAAGATAAAAAAGCTTTATGAATTTTGTAACGTTAATTAAGTGATACGTCATGCTTTAGTCAGTTTATCGCTGAATTATTACCATATATTTGTGAACTGCACTGCAACAACCATTCACCCAACCTTCTAATTAAACTTTAATTACAAAAATTACAATTAGTTAGATACCTTAGATATCCTGATTGCTACACACACAATTCAAATGCAGAATTTGTATACTTTTACGAAATCGCTTGTGACTGAGGAAAACCGTAAAACTAAGTTATCCAAAGACATGACTATTGTTGTCCTTATCACTAGTCTTATAGAAGATATATAGTCATAATTTTAGTCAACTTAAGTCAACTACACTATAATACCTCTTTATTTTTTCAATACTTTGTATCAATATGCAGACACACTATAAACGTCCTTGGAATACTTATAGTCCCGTATGGTTCGTATTATTTTCCAATTTCACCGTGTTTTTAGTGCAAAAGCAATCTCAACTTCTGAATTCTTATGAAAATCTTTTCTACGAAACGGACTCTGTCTCTCTCTCTATATATATTGTCCAAGGATACAAAAAGTAATAATTAACGTATCTTTCATGTATATGAGAGTATATGTAAGACACACACTACGAATACTATATATCTTTCCCATAATTCTTTGTAAAATCCAACCTTCTATGTCGCCTTAAGTTGTATAATTCCCCATAATATTCCCTGATTGCAGACACACATGAAAATGTAAATGTCATACTTTCCGTGCATGTGCATGAATATCTCTATGTTGAATAAGATTGGGTGATAACGTTGCTAGTGCGATGGTTGTATTTTGACTTGTTGTGTAGCTCTCGAGGCACACCCCCACGACACTCCCCACATGATTATACATATTGCAATCTAATAATAATTAATAAGTCGTACTACTGCTAATAAACAGTTAGAGTGGAAATGACTAAACTTGTCTCATTTCCCCCGGATTTATTTCTCATTCTCACAAGCAACCCAAACAAAAGCCCGCGCTTTTATATTTTCACGCGTCTTCAATGGTCTGCGCCACTGGCCACGACACAGTGACAAGTCCAAGATGATTTGGAGCGGAAGTCCGATTTCTTAAAGATGTTAACGACGTAGAAAGTTTCTACACTAGTCTCCCGTGTGAATTACAACAACTGCAACTTGGTAAGCCCTTTGGTTCCCTATTATTAACGATCTACTGTGGACTGCAACTGCAGACGAAACGGACGGAGGGGTTTGTGCATGTGAATTGAATTATAATGAAGTCATTAGGATTTATTGTAGTTTTAGTGTGTAGTTCGTAAGACAGAGTAAAAAATCACATAATAAATTTCAGGCAGTAGTATTGAATTGTTAGTTAGCAATGGAAGGTATGTGGATTGTTTCCATTTCCACGCCGTTTTCATCGATTATCCGATAAGTGAGGTAGGGAGAGGTAGTAGTGGAATTGGTTGAGGATGAAGGGTGGATCATTGCTATTGGAGTGTTACACTCAAGGAGAGTACTTCCTTCGACTAATGGAAGACGATAAGGCTGTCCTCCTGGAGGAATGATAACCCCTACGTCGCTGGAAATAGACATAGTTGTTGGAGTTGGGCTGAGGAACACGCTTTTCTTCGCATCTGGAAGCGATGGAGGATTTGATGTACTTGCAGGGTAGGTTACTCGAGTAGCTGAGCGGTTGACTTGAAGTAATTCAGGGTCGTGTTTTGTAGAATCAGGCGCTGCGGCCGGTGGAGATTTATTAGCGGGCGTGGGGAGTGTGACTTGTCCTGTGCTAATGGCTTCTTCAACAATACTATTCACTTGCTTCCGCTTTTGTTGTTCTATAATGTAAGCGTCCAAAGGATCGGGCAGGCCGTCTTTTTTACTGTAGTACGTTTTGTTCTTTTTGTGGACCATGAAGTGTTTGTACAAGTTAGATAATACACGAACTTTTCGACCGCAAATGTGACACTCGTAGGGCAGCTCTCCTGTGTGCAGTGTCATGTGTTCCTGTGGATAGTTTAGAATTCATTAATCAAGACGAAGGTCTATTTCCCAGCGAAATATGGCACATATAAGTACATCATATGCTACCTGTAATGATTCCACCTTCTTAAAGCCTTTTCCACAGGTTTCACATATTATGTCGCGTTCTTCCTTGTGTGTGACAGTGTGCTTTTTGAGATGCCATTGGGTGATGAACTTTTTGCCACAGACCGAACATCCGTGCTCTCTTCGATTCTCGTGCTTCATCATGTGAACTCGCAGGCCACAATGATGACCAAACCTGCAAGCAAAATGAAGGTTAGCATTCAAAGCTACACTGGGTTTGAGTTCCTTTTGTACGGTTAGGAATGTACAGACTTACGATTTCCCACAGAGGCTGCAATTGTAATTTTTTATTTTCAAATGGACTGCATTTCGATGACCACTTAAATCACTTTTGTGCTTGAAGTTTGCTCCACATACTTCACATCGCCAGGGTCTGAGATCAGAATGTACTGAAAACATGTGAGCTTTCAGGGTCGGAGCAGTGATCCTGTGTGTATTTGAAATATTTACACATCAGAATATGTTTTGCACTTTATCATTAATGCAACTCACATTTTGCCACAGATGTGACAGGTCAAAGCGTTTTTCTTCTTTTCTTCCTCAGGCAAATGCGTTTTTATGTGTTGTTCCAAGGTTGTCTTCTTTGCTAACACCTTATTACATTTCGGACATGGAAATCCTGGTCGTTGTTTGTGAGCTACAACGTGCTTTTTTAAAAGACTTGGATTAGGAAATTTTTCCTTGCAGTCTTGACATCTGAAAACATATAAGGGTTTTTTCTAACGTGATTAATTGATTCAGCAATTTATTAAACTATCCAATCAAACAGCCGGGAGGTATATTTTGTTGCTCACTCTTCGAAATAGAAGTGCTTAATCCAATGGCGGAAATAGTTTCTACTAAGGCCTGTGGAATCCTTCTCGGGGTAGAAATTTCCACAAATATCACAGGGCAATGTGTAATCTACTGGAGCGTTGTCGTGAACCACTTTGCGGTGGTCGTAATATCCTTCTTTTCCTCCTAACAGATTGATTGAGTTGTAAGACGCATAATATTTGGAATCTAATTTATTAACTTACCAGATATTGATTTCCTGCAATCATCACAAAATATGCTAACTAGGTTTTCTCGTCGGAATATCATTGTTTCTATTTCTTTCATCTTAACCGAAGAGTTTGACTTGGTTGTATGCATTCTCTCAGCCATATACTCCCAGTCCACGTCTTTAAGATCTCGTTTTATTAGATAATGAAATGCTGAAGTAAATATCTGCGACTTAACTGCATTCACACAAATCATGTTTACTTAGAAAGAACCTCAAATAAAATTCAAACCAACATTTAAAGTGATTACTTTGATTTTGTAAGTTTGAGTATCGATATTTCTTAGCTCCTGCTTTTTTGTGGGGCTTCCCTTTTCCACTAGTAGTCTTGTCATCGACAGCTGAAGGGACCACACTGTCCTCGGTCCTGGAATAAGCTTGCTCACCGCGACTATTGTCATCTTCGCTTATGTCGAGACCTGAGGACATAGTACGCTCGATAAGAATTTGGTCTTTATATCGAGACACCACTTCGTGCCAGCGAAGTAACATTTCTTCACACTTGACGCACAACGGGTGATCGCTACTGATATTCGGCTGTAAAGTAGACCAATAATTTTAATTTAGAGAAAAACGCAAATACTGTTTGGAGGAACAAAACTTATAATTTACTTACACTTGGAACAATAGAAATATTCATATATCTGCAGAGCAAGTGTGGCAACCTAAGTTTTTGATAATCCGGATCCAAAACATCTTTCCAAGTAGCTACACGCTCTTGACATAAAAAACAAGATTTCAAAGAATTTGAACTGTAGTTAGTGTCTGACGGTGTACTTGTTATTCCCGAGATCGGTCTTGAGCAAAATGTGTATTTGTCTTGTGAACTGTCTTGAAGGTTCCCAGAGTTTCCATTCATCAGGGTAAGGGTGTTAGTTGCAGTTTCTTCATGCGCAATAATCCCGTTCCCATCACTGATTTCGAAATCAGCCTTTACCGATTGTGGTTCCGAACTATAATCACTTGACAGTACTTGAATTTCCGGTGATCGCTGCTGACGTAGTTGTAGAACGTTTCCTTGAGTACTCTCTGGGGCAATCGTGCCAAGAATAACTTTGCTGTTATTTAGATTTTCAACGTCACTTGTGTCGTCTGACGTTACTTGAAACTCTCCACCTGGGTCTATTATGTATTGAACTTCGACTACATTTTCTCCCAAGCTGTCGTCAATATCGCTTGAGTGGGTCATCTGAAGTTTTATAGGCAACCGAACCTGGGTCTCAAATTATTTTAATATTTAAAAGCATTGAAGTTGTAGTTTATAACATTCAAATCTTTCATTACCGTTCCACCAGGAAGACTTCTACTGGATATTTGTATAACATTTTCTCTTTCGCCAACGGTGTTAAAAGGTCCTTGAGTAGATAAATGATCTGTTGAAGGTCCACTTAAGGAATAAGTACCGGAAGGATGAAATAATTCAATTGTATGAGAAGGTTCCCCAGGAGTCTCTTCAGGGCCCTTATCTACAGCCACTCCAGCAAGAAGGGCCAAACTTTGGTGCTCGTGATGCTGTTCCCTTGCCATTTCAAACGAATAGTCCTGGTAGAGATGAAATAGACGTCTTTTGTTTTAAATCACCATTAAATTTTAACAACCGTTTAACAAGTTGGAGGAATCAATACTTACTCTTAAAACTCACATATATTTTCTTTTTTACGATTTATATCAGCGTAGACTTAAGAATAAGATTACAATTACGTATAAACTTATAAAATCATGCAACCCGTCAGTGAAAGTTGCATAGTGTTTATGTTGAAATGCTGTGAGATGAAAACTGTATCAGGCGGTGTTAATCGTGTAGATGAATTTATGTGTAGTGCAGGATGGAGCAAATGTGCATTATGAGGATTGGAGATTGATCTTCCAGTAGAAATGAAATGAGCACATGCAATGAACATTGAGAAAGGGTTAGGAAGGAACGAAGAGGATCTTGAAAAAGGTGTAATATGAGACGGGTGGTATATCGTAGATGATGTCCAATCCTCCGAAATTTCACCCCAGTGTAAGGTACAAAGATAGATAGATGCATGTTTATGGCGTTAATGCAGATTATCTGTGATAAGTTCCTAGTCAATAGTAGAGTGTAATATTTTCATGAATTTATGTTGCTTTAAACTTAAACTGTATTTGCATTCTGGTGAGGCTGGACGGCATGCATATAGATGCAAGAAAGGTGAAGATATGAAAGGCAAAATACTTTGTACGATGTAAGAGCATCGTAAGCAACACATATTAAAGTTTTACGGAAGAATGTTTCATCATATTGAGGAACACTTACTGTTATAAATTATTATGCAAATCTGTATGTATGAATGATGTCCAAAATCGAAGGGTACTCGATTGTACGAAGTTGTTGTTTGGAAGGAACTTATCAGTCTAAAAGTCTAAGCTATGAAGCTCCGGTTTAAAAATAACTTGTCTCTAAGCGTATCCGCTGTCTACGCAGTCTTGCATTACATTTTCGAAGCAGTTATGAATTTGCAACGGAGTAATAGTGAATCAGAGAAAGAGAAGGAATCTTGGTTGCCTGCGAAATTCAATAGTGAAAGCGGATTCGTATCAGCCAATACTTCTGAGCCATCTTCCAAAGTATCATCTTCTCCTTGTCCTTCGACGACGACGGAGTCTACTTCATGGTACTCAATCGATGATTCGGTATCTGATTTGCTGCCAGATGCAGGTAAAGATGAGAATATTATGGTTATCAATTGTTTACGCTTGTCAGAGTTAGTTATGCATTTCACCAATCTGGTATATTCTTTAGAGACTCTTAGACATCTAAAGAGGACGAAAACTCTCAACTACTCTCAGTATCGATATTTCCGAACCATATTGAAGGAAAGAAAAGCAGCAGACCTACAAGCAGAAGAAAAAGAGAAAATGGATTTACTAGAATTGCAACGCTGTGAGTATAACGCGAAAAATCTGTCGCTTGATGTAGAACTTTTGATGCTGCAGGGTAAACGAAAGCACTTGAAGAAGCACAAATAAGAAATTAATTGAACTTGAATAGGTTTTTCCAGTTTTCTTTAAATACTACCAAAAAATAGCCACTGATTTCAAAATATTGTGTTTTAAAAGTAATACTTTTCATTTGTAATAATAACTTTTTATAATGTATGGCCTTCAGTCTCATATACCCTAGGTTTTTACAAATTAAGTTTACACATCGGTAGTACATCTTAATTTGCGCGAATAATCGTGTTATTGATCCAAAGTCGTGTAAAACTGAGGCGTTGTCGTGTAGTAGTGGCCATTTTGAAGAGGAACGTTTAATAAATCTTGATGCTGGTGTTGCATCGTAATTATTCCTGTCTGATTTCCACCTCCAGTAGTTTGAAAATGATGAGGCGTGAGATAGGTGGTGGTCGTTGCTCCATTTTGATTACCTTCAGACTGTACCACTGCATTCAGAATTTGAGCTTGGTTTTCGCTACTTAACTCAACCACAGATGAGTTCGATGGAAGCCCATCACTTCCAGCGGTTACGATGCTCACTACGAACGGGGCTATGTTGTCACCAACCAAGGTTGTTCCATCCAGTGTCACTGTCATCGTTCCATGAGCATCAGGTTTGGCAGTTCCAGTTAAAATGGAACCATTAAAGCTCTGGTCACTTTCAAGTATGGCAATTTTACTGGGGGTACTTGATGCTTTCTTCTTTGGAATTGTAGGATTGGGATTCTTTTTGTGAATTTTCATATGCTTGTATAAGTTGGACTTCACGCGCACTTCCCTTCCACAAATCGGACACCTATGGGGCTTTTCTCCAGTATGGATTGTAGCATGCTCCTGTAAAATTAACAGAACTTATCGTAGCACACTACAGACTAAGACGCTTAAATTTAAATACTTTATACTTTATAAGAAATGCAAACTCGTACCTCAAGGGCTTTTCTTTTCTTGAACGCTTTTCCACATTCTGAACACACAAAGTCTCGTGCAGTTTGGTGAACCACTTTGTGTCCTTTAAGAGCAGAGTAAGTGTAGTACTCTTTATGGCATACATCACATTTGTAGTCTTTCCTCCCTTCATGTCTTCTGACGTGGCCACGCAATGAGCTTGCACTTTTAAATCTTGGGAATTCAAATAGTTTGATAAAAACATTATATTCAACAATGCAAATTGGGTGTACTGTTAATTGTTATAATATATAATTTAAGTTAATTTAACTTACGCGTCACCACAGATAGGGCATACATGGTTCTTCAAATTGAAGTGAACCACATCTCTGTGCGATACAAGGGCTCCTTTCATTTTGAAGGTAGCATCACAGTGGTCACACTTCCAAGGTCTCTCGTCATTATGGGTGGCCATATGAGATTTAAGGTTCCATTGAGCAATCCTATAATAGTAAAATTAGGTACATGAATTCCAAGTGAATACGATACCAAACAAATCGAATTTTACGACGACGACATTCCACTTACTTCTTCTTACACAATTTGCACTTAATCATATACTTCTTCTTTTCTGTTTCTGGCAAGTGTCTCAGGAGGTGCAAGTCGAGGCTCATCTTGTTAGCTAGTACTTTCCCACACTTGTCACACTTCACTTGTCTGTTTTTATGAACAGCATGGCGATGTTGGCCTAGTGCCCTTTTGGTTGGAAATGTCTTCCCACAGTCTCCACACCTGAGAAAAGTTCATTAATCGATGTTATACACAAGTCGAGACTAAATTCATACGGCTACTTCCAAATTCTGAAATTAATTACTTATTAAAGTAGAAGTGAGAAATCCAATGGGGATAATAGTCTTCGGTGGAAGCTGTCATATCCTTCTCCGGGTAGGTTTGACCGCATATATCACATGGAAACATTACTGGAGTTTGCTTATGTTCCGTCAGCATGTGCTTCAGATAACCCTTCTTACCATCTAGCAAAATAACCAATTTTAGTGGTACCAGCAATTTAGGATCTTCCGAATAATGTTAAGTAATTCTTACTGGATATCAATTTTTGACAAGACATGCAATAAAGATGGGAAAGTTTTTCTTTGCTCGTCAGGAATTTCTCCAATTCTCTAGATTTCTCAGACTTCACAGAGTTGGAACGGAAAAGATGGTCGCAAAAGAAGTCCCAGTCTTTTTCAGTGAGATATCTTCTCGCGTAGTGACTATGTGTTGCTGCATTATAAACTTCTTTTACTGAAATAATACAGATACATAGATTAGTGATTTTTCCTAAAGATTTACATAGTTATTGAAACATTATGTTTGGCTTTCATACCTCTAGCCATCTTCTTAAAATTTTTGTAGATTTTCGTCTCTAACGACTGATACGAAATTGGCTCATCTATCACACGAACTCCGAGACTTGTAGCTTGCTCGTGTCGCTTAACAACTGCACAATTGAAGACATGCCACCTTTGCAAGTAGTTCATACACTCAGGACACATTCCTGTGTTGACTGGTGTCCCTTTAACCTGAAAAGAATCATTGATTTTTACATAGTGAATACTTTGTATAACAATCAAGAGCACAGAGCAACACAATACCTGAATATTGAGGTGAGCTATCAATACATCAATATGGTAATATAATGTTTTCGAAGAATCAAATATATCTTCGGTAAATCGCTGCCTTCTTAAGCAAACAATGCATCGACGAAACTTAGTCTCATCTTCATCATCACTAGACGCACTACTAACTGCATCATCTTCGTAGACATCCTTAAATGTATTGGACGAATCGTTGTTGTGTAATTCACCTTGATTCATATCTATCGATGTTGTTGGGTCATTGTTTTCTTTTCCAAAATCTTCTAATAGGTCACCTGAAACCACTTCAGTTTTCACATTAGCTACTACCGCTGTTCCATGCTGTTGTCCTTGCATTGGTGTTTTAGTTTCTTTTAGTTTCTCTCGTCGTTTTTTAGCAGCTTTTCTTGCCGCAATGGCTTTTAAAGCAGCCTTACGTTTGGGACGCTCATCTCCTTTTTCATCACATATTGCCGAATCGGGTTTTACGTTCGTTTCTGAATCTCCTGACACAACAATTATAGTCGACTGTGATTCAAGAAGTGTTGGTGATGATGATTTGACGTCCACTGCACTCGTAATTGCCTCAGCGGAACAAGAAATTGGGAGAATGGAAGATTCTTCATGAATCGGTGTAGCTCTTAAGATAACGTGCTGCGGTTGAGATGTACTTATACGCGTGGGTGCCTTCATTTCCAACTGCTCAGTTACAAAACTAGGGGCACTTATCCCTCGAACACTTTCACTAGAAATCATCTCAATTGCTCCTTCTTCTACCGTCTCTTGTTTCTGTATTGCTTTAGGGAGAATAATAATTGTTTCTCCATGCTGATTTGTAGCAACTCCTAACAATTGGATCCCCTGGGTGCACAGGAGCTGTTCTCTCACTCGATTTCCTAAGACGACGGTCTCCCCATCCACAAGACTGCCATGGTGAACCTCGTTCTGGTGTGACCGGCTTGGAGGACTTCCAATAATAAACGTGTTTCCGTTACTCAGAGTCTGCAAGCAAGAAAAACTTCGTAAGTCAAAGTGAACAAGTCAATTAATATTCTAATACTTAGCGATTACTTACCAGATGATTTTGTCCAGGAATTTGGGAAGACGTAGTGACCATCAGGCCCTCCACAATGTGAGAACTTCCTCCAGGGGACTGCAATTGAATTGTCGTGATAGCATGATGCTCCTCTTGTTCTTCAACGTCAATTTGAATAGGATTTGAATCATTTGGTAATTCGGTATCGACAATTTCTTCTTCGTGAGCAACCACTTCGTATTGCACTCCAGGCTCCATTTCTCACGTAATTCTTATTGTACGAGTTAAATCATAATTTCGGCACTTGATTAATTATAAACTAATTAAGAAACAGAACGACCTTTAGTATAAAAATAAGAAAAGTAGTTACACAAGAAAATACTAAACAAATGAGTAATTAAAGTGAAGGATGAATGTTATGGTGAGTAATAAGTCCCACCAAAAATTAGTGTAGTACAGTTGGTTGTAAGATTAGAGAGGCACAACAAATAGAGTGGTGGAGACAAGTTAAGCCTGTGGCAGAGGGACCGAAGCTACGAGCACAATTTTTTCTGGCCAACACTTTTACCAGAAGCATGTACCCAGTAGTTGTACACAGCTGTATAAAATGAAGTGACTGCCTCTGATTCTTCAGGTAATGCAGGAGTAGCGGAGTGAAAGATTCTGTGACTTTTCGTAGGAATAGGAAGGAATAAAGAGGTAGGAGAAGGGCCAAAGGAGATAATAAAAGTTTGGGGTGACGCAGACGGGAGAAGGTGGAGGGACGGGCTTCTCTGGATTCCTGGAATCACTCGATTCATCTCATCAGATTTGAATTGCATATGAATGAGGAAAGAGAGTTCTTCATCCACGACACTATATTTCTTGATTAGGAAATCTTGCATTTTAGAATTATGTATGAACTCTTGCTTTGTCCATCATTGCATTATTTAGAGAACTCCGAAGGAACATAGAAGACACACGTTTCAGATGGTGTACAGGGTGAGAGAGAGAAAGAGTGGTGGTGGCTCAAGTTAGAAGAAATGCCGAGTGTGAGGTTGAAGTATTGGGAAATTGATCCAGGAGGCCTTAACTGAAAGGGTATTTCTTTGGGCCTCTGTGTGACTGTTTTTTGTATGTGGAAAAATTGATAGCTTAAGTGTCGTCGTCGGTCGTCAGCTCAAGAAAGGTTGAGTTATATTGAGTTATTTTTCTGATAGTTATGGTACTTTAAGTGAGTGTGGTCTGGTGTTCAATGAACAAAACCTATGAAATAAATGGCACAACAAGAAGGATTAAATGTATAGCAAATTCTAGCAACCGGTTTATTAAGTTCTCATTCTGAAAATAGCTCTTTAACTTTTATTCGATGATCTCCATTTTTATTTGACTCATACTGCGAAGTTAACAGAAGGTCTTGAATTGATGCGTTGTGCTCAGGAGAGTGTGTGGTTGTTTCAAACTTCCAAAGAGCTGAGCAGCATTCACCTAGAATGAGATTTAATTGTATTTGTAGTTACAAATTCAATAAAATATGCTTTAGGTTAGTCTGCTTTTCATACTTTTGAATCGGGAGACTTCTTCACGTGATACATTCCTGGCTACGTTGAGATGACGCTCAAGAGGATTCTGAATGTACAGCGGCCCTGCGTCAGGTTTACCCCAGGCACTTCCAGTCAAAAGAGATACTCCTTTAGCGTTGAAGTCAAATTCTGAGTAAAATTCAAAGAACTCAAATAGCAATTCTGCTGCTGATTCCGTCTTAGATTGAGGGCTAAAGCGTTTAAGTATAAGATTATGATCACGAAGAAATGAGCAATCTATTCCATCTGCAGTTGTTCGGTAGTCTTTCTTTTCTGTAAAGAAATATCGAAGTATGAAATATTAATGCACAGTTCTGGATATATAATAATCTGACTGCTAGATCAACTTACCAGGATTATTAAATAAGACATCTAACGTTGGCAGGATTTTCTTGCTCTGCATGAAGTAAATAAGTAATAAGACGAACATGAAGTTAGTAGGTTGTCTGCCTGGAACAGGATTGGTTATCTTTCTCGCAGATGCCCATGAACGTATGGCAAACAGCAACGTAGAGAATCGCGGATCAAGTTTTGTCATCAAGTAAATCAGTTCTGACATGTGTACTCCACTCCTGTCAAATTATTAAAATGAAATTCATCAAACCAGATCTCAAGAAATAGTCTGAACTCTGAATTCAAAATTTACGAGTTAGTCATAGACAAGTCGCACTGAAGCTCCGTGTAGTCACTCCAGAACCTCAAAATAGGAACTCTAGCTTGCAGAATCCGCTGAACATGAGTGCAACCCGGTACAAACAGCTGAATGACGTCTGCCATTGTCTCCATGACTCGTTGGACTTGAAACCTCGCGTTTGAACTATTCCCACTGGTGGTCATTTTTGACTGAAAGAGTAACTGTGAGTTCTTGTCTATAGCTGACTTATTACGACTAGAAGTGAAAATCTCCTTCTACAAAGACAGAAACAGAACATTAACATCCAATACGCTCAGAGAATACTTTTTCATCTGTTCTTCCCATGCACCTTATCAGGAAGAAGGACAAGATCCAGATCTCCTGACTGCCTTCCAATACCCGAGACAGTCGAACCAAATGGTAGCACACAACCTTGAGGAAACATTCCTCTAAACGCCGTCTCCAAAAGCGATGCCACGAAAAACCTTACTCTAACCCCCAAGTCTGTTAGTTTCACTGATTCCTCCAAAATCGCCAACTGCTGATCTAACTGTAAAAGAAGCACTCCTGTTACAAACACTCGATTATTAGGTGGAATAGTAATTCACTTACAGTCTTTCCCTTCCCAAACTTGGGTGGAGGTGGTTTTATTATCCCTAGTCTCTCTGAAGGAATGTCGGTCTCGATACTGTTTTGACTTTCTTTGCCTGACTTCTTACTCGAACTCGTCCTTCCTCCTCTGAACAAAGTCATTGCTGACGTGAACGGCACAGTTCCCTCGGGATAGCCGCAGGAGTCCATAACTCTCAGAAAATCTTCTTTTTCCTCAAACTCTGCGAGAAGCCAGTGAAACTCCCCACTGGACGGAGGAATAGAAGCTGCACCACTCCCACCGCCACCCCACTTTCCCTTAAGGGGAACGGAATAATGGTACACAGCAGCCACATGTCCGAACTTGCTCAAGTAATCTCGCACCTCCGGTCCTCCAGCCTTTGCGTTCACCTGCACCAACAGCGACTTCTCCGCCTGAGATCGCCGAAAACTCAAATAGTCTTCAAAGCGGCCTTCACCACTGCTACTGGCGAATTTGCGTGACCACCTGCTTGACGAAAAATGACGGCGCACTGTTTTCAGTAGAACCATTATCCTTTTGGCTGTCTCTCTGTGTGCCTCTCTGCCGTCCTCCTCTCACATGTGCGCCAATTGTTTGTTTGGGAAAACGTGAGACTTTGTTCTTCGTGATTCGCGCGGCGCCACATTCAAACTGTTCTTCCTTTCAACTGCCCAGTCAACAACAACGGCTCCTCCTCCAACACGACAACTACACCCGAGTGGGATTGACGTTCTTTATAATCCAACGCTTATTATGACGTTCACCAAAGACGGAGGAGGGCGGACGTCATAAATCTGGACTCCAAATGTGTACCACCATCACCAGAAGAGTACAATTTAATTAGTAGAGATTGATGTGGTGGAGTTGATGACGGTGGTGGTGTGGTGTATTTTGGGACGTGAATTAATTATTATTTATTTAATTACTCACTGCGACATAGAATAATTTACATTGCCTTTGTAAGGCGAGGGACGTTAAGTGGAGGTGTGAGTGTGCAAGTACAAATTACACGGAGATTATTCCACACCTTTTCGTTTATTCCAGTGAAGAGGGAATAACCACTTGTTGCTAGTGATCAGAAGAAAAGTATTTTTAACAAAAGTTTTTAATCGGAGTGGATAGTTATCATTGTTACTAATTGAGGTGCAAACGAAAAAGGATTCAAAATGTCTCGACCGGATAAGCACAAGACTTCTGTCAGCTTTGTAAGTTGTAGTTGTAATGCTTATAACAGTGCAATTTAAATCCAGGAAACTTGATTAATATGGGTTGTTCTTTTAGTTTGACAAAATCGGACTTGGGGGAACGGGTAAAGGTCGCAAGCATTCTGCACTTTCCAGACCGCACTCGGAAACCGATTTTGCTCATATGGATGATATGCCGCCCGAAATACAGCTGACAGACAAGCAGGTGGAGGAAAAGTTCCAGCAAATGCTAGATGACATGAATTTGACTGAGGAGAAGAGACAACCTTTGCTTGAGCAACCTATTGATAAGAAACGGCAATTGCTGTCCATGAGGGAAAAGGGCTACACTACGGTACTATATTAAGGAACATTTGACTTTGAAATGTTGACCTTCAATAATGTTGCGATTTTTGTGTGGTTTAGGGACCTAAGAGCAAATTGGATTCACCTCAAGATTACAAAAATGCTCTACGGAATAGAGAAAGCATTAGTTTGTCTAAAACTGCACATTTAGTTGAATCTTTGAGAATAACATTGTCAAGTCATCCAGTGTCTTGGGTCCAGGAATTTGGCCACGAAGGGTTGGGACATATCTTAGATCTTCTTAATTTTGTATATAGGAATCAACAAGAAAACAAAGACAGGTATGATTCAGATTCTTCATTACAAGTTTGAAGTTGAAACTTGAAAGGATGGAAACTATAAAAATGTATTCCTAGGGTTCATCATGATTTATTCAGTAAAATACAACGCGAGTGTCTAAGATGTCTCCAAGCTTTCATGAACAACACTTATGGCTTAAAGACGGTTTTCGAACAGAAAGATGTATGGTTACATACGAGATGATAAATAATTGCGAATAGAATGTGAAACATTGTAATTTACTTTAATCTTTTCATCATTTAGATTTTTATACTGGTTGCGAGGTCATTAGATCCTAACAGACCTCATGTGATGCAAGAAGCTGCCAAACTATTAGGAGCGATATGTATTCTTCATGATCTCCAAGGTCATGAGAGAGTTCTGGAAGCCATCACAATTGCTGGAGAAAACCAGAGCAGAGAAAGATTCAGTCCTATTGTACAAGGTGTTCTTTCCAAAAAGACACTAATTGAGAAGGGCGAATCCAAGGAATATGATTCCACGCGGGTCGGTTTACATACTTTCAAGTCAGCGTTGGACATATCAAATCATGAAATGTTTAATTTTTGTCCTTATTTGTGTACATTCAAAACAGATAAGCTGCATGCAGCTCATCAATGCCATAGTTAGTATGCCAGAGGACTTCGAATTCAGGATATTTTTACGGAACGAATTTATGCGAGCCGGTTTGTATGGAATGCTAGACGATCTGAAAAGTGCTACAGGAGACTTGGGAACGCAAGTAGATCTTTTCTTGAAGCATAAGGATGAAGATTACGAAGAACTGTCTGAAAAATTCGACCTAATTCATAATGACTTGGAAGATACGCAGCAATGTTTTGAGATCTTACAGCAGTTAGTATCAGACACACCTGCGGAACCTCTCTTTCTTGCAATCTTACAGCATTTAATTTGTATACGGGATGATCAATTCATCAGGTTAGTTGCTCAAGTTTGAATTTATTTTTTTGGTGATAACGTTTGAATTTGGTGTGTTTTAACGCTGCAATTATGGAACCTTCTTGTTGCACGTATGGTGTTTGTATTGCAATTTTCACCTTTTTGACTATGATTCTTTGATTAATTGTCGATCAGTTCGAATTTTGATTTGAGCTAATAACCGAGATAAATTCTTCTGATCAATTAACTTATTCCAACTTCGTGTTTTAACAGGCCTGCTTACTTTAAGTTGATCGAAGAGTGTGTTGCTCAGATTGTCCTTCACCGGAGTGGTTACGATCCGGATTTTCGAGCTAAAAAGTTTGAAATTGATGTGGATGGTTTGACTAACCTGGTTGTAGGTAATTAATATTGTCACTAATTTCCGTTGTTATTATTCCTGTTATATTTTATCCCACAACTTACCATTGATATTGTCATAATTAGAAAAACTAAAAGCTGCAGACGAAAAAAGAAATGACGAACTAACTTCAAAATTGGAAGATGCATTGACTCAGAAGCAAGAGGCAGATGCACAGAACGAACACTTAAAGAAGCGTCTTCAAGAATTAGAAGAGGCAGTGAAGAATGGAGTCCCGATGCAGTCGGACTTTAAGCAGGCACATAACAACGTCGCACAGAACTTCAGACCTCAGACAGGTCCGGTTCCACCTCCTCCGCCATTCTCAGGAGCTCCTCCTCCCCCTCCTCCTCCGATGATGGGCGGGCCACGTCCTCCACCTCCTCCTCCTTTTCCAGGAATGGGAGGTCCACCTCCACCACCTCCTCCACCTGGAATGGGCGGAGGCCCTCCGCCTCCACCTCCATTTGGAGTTGCAGGGTTTGGCCCACCAGCACCAACTCCCCCCAGACCAGCTATAGAAGTTCTCCCTTATGGAATGAAACCGAAGAAAAAGTGGCAATTAGAAGCCCCTCTCAAAAAGGCTCAATGGAAAACAATTGCACCACAACAACTTAAAGAAAATTCTTTCTGGGTCAAAATTGAAGAAGAGAAGCTGGCTTCTGACGATCTTATTGAAGGACTGTACCGATTCTCTACGAAACCTGCAACGAAACTAAACAAAGACGATAGTGACAAATCAACGACAATCAATGGCAAGAAAATCAAAGAGTTAAGAGTTCTTGATGCAAAGTCCGCACAGAATCTTGCAATTTTATTGGGCGGATCACTGAAACATATGACCTTCGAGGAAGTTAAAATATCAATTTTGCGCTGCGATGAAGAAGTTATGTCATCAAACTTGATAGAACAATTGATAAACTATTTACCCCCTCCAGACCAACTGAAGAGACTGGAGGAGCTTCAACAAGTATATGAAGAACTGAGTGATGCTGAGCAGTTCGCAGTCACGATTTCGTCTATCAAAAGACTCGTTCCGAGACTGAGATCCATGAAATTTAAATTGCAGTATTCTGATTTAGTACAAGACACTAAACCGGGAATTGTTGCTACGACAGCTGCTTGCGAAGAAATAAAATCATCAAGAAAGTTAGCAAAGATTTTAGAGCTGGTTCTCCTCCTAGGAAATGTTATGAATTCAGGATCCAGAAATGGACAAGCTGTGGGATTTGAGATCTCGTACCTGCCCAAACTCTCTAGTACAAAAGATGTTGAAAATCGTCAGACTCTTCTCCACTATTTAGTTGAGACTGTTGAAGCGAAGTTTCCGGAAGTTTTAAATTTCGATGAAGAATTGATTCATCTCGATAAGGCGGCACGAGTTTCAGTAGAAACAATTTCAAAATCTTTACGACTTATGGATTCCGATTTGAAAAATTTGGAAACGGATTTAAAGAACTCTCGGTCCCCTCAAGGTTCTGAGGACAAGTTCTATGAAATCATGAATGTAAGCAGTAGTTAGATATGACTAATGTTACAGTCTAACTTAATTCCATTTTAGTTAATTAATTAAATGTTATTCTCCAGGTTTTCGCCAAAGAAGGTCGTCAACAATGTACAATTTTGCAACAGATGTTCAGTAAAATTGATGTCCTCTACACAGACTTATCTGAGTACTTCGTAATGGATAAAACCAAGTACAGCGTTGAAGAATTTCTAGGAGACATAAAGATTTTCAAAGATCAGTTTGTGGTAAGTAATCGGAATATTTACGCCATTATGAACCAGAGTATAATCAATGCATATTTTGCGTAATATTTTACAGCAAGCCTACAAAGATAACGTTAAACAACGAGAGACCGAAGAGAAATTGCGAAGGGCCAAGGAAGCGAAAGTAAAGGCTGAAATTGAGAAACAAGAGAGGTTGGCAAGAAAGAAAGCGCTTGTGGATATGAATGCAGGAGACGATACTGGAGTCATGGACAACTTGTTGCAAGCATTAGCAACAGGTCAAGCTTTCCAGAAAAGAAAGAGACCGCCGAGGGAGCGGGGAGGTAACTCGATAATTTGACAATAATTTTCTATTATAATTATTAAGAAGGTTAAAGCTATATATTCTTCTCAGGTGACAATAAAGCTCCTCTCAACAGAAGCAGGTCAAGATCGAATATAATGGTTTTATCCCCGTCTAGCACGAGAGAAGTAACGTGAGCCACTTTCGTGAACTAAGCCATTTGTGTTTTGCACGTGCCTGTTAAGTGATTCTACAGCGCTGCATGTGTTTTAGTTAGAATAAGTGTGCCTTACTCTTCAAATACCAAAGCATGGCATAAGTTTTAAGGGTTTTGGCTTTATAGATCTGTACAAGACAACAACGGTGAAGCGAAGCCGGTGAAAAATCACGCAAGAAAGACATCACCGCGCGATGACCAAGACATGGACGAGTTACTCAGAAGACTGAAAGTTTTGTAAACAATTCACACTAACCTCAAGTTAACAAAACTATCTAATTGTCTTCCAGCGCGCAAGAAACAATGATGATAAATGTAACTTAAAATTCCATTTACTAAAAAATAAGAAACCCGTTCCACAACTCTAGTTTAAGTAATCGACCATTCCATGAATAGAATGTAATTTTACTTCCAAATATAGATAATCTGACAAAAGTGTGATGTGACTAAAGTACCAATAATGTACACACATACTGTGTTAAATCATAACTTTAAAATGCTCCAGTTAGAGAGTAACAAATCTATAAAGTATCCAATAGTACCAGTTCTTAGATTTAATAACTATGTCCACCATTTTTGCTGATGAACCTTGAACCGTACCTACTACTACCACTACCTACCTTATACAAAGTACACAATGACATTATTATTGTACAAGAGTTCTTATAGCTCCATTTTCTAGTAGTACACCCAAAATAGTCGGAACGTAGACACCCAATTACTATAAACCATGTGTCTCTTAATGAAACACTCGTCTACTCTAATAATATTCTTAAATTCAGTATGCAAAAAGTATATATGTCTTTCAAAGCCGACTCTCACATTGTAAAGTGTAACTGCTGCGTCTGTGACAATAAAAGTACACAAGTGAAACTACAGAAATTCATATAAAATCATGTATGAAATGCTCATGAAATAGCCTTAAGCATTAACCACCACCACTTCACACCTGCTGCAGATCTGTTGGCTTGTTAATGTGCGAGTGAGAGTGGGACGCATCACGCATCTGATCGAGTTCGGCGAAGGTCGGAAGATCCCAGTCATTGGCCTCACCTGCACTCGGGGGGATTCGGCCATCTTTACGCGGCCCTTCAACTTCACCGCTTCACTCACTCTTAAACATCATCACAATTTAATATTTGGAAGTAGTGGAAGTGGAAGAACCTTCGTCAGTCACCTGTGTTTATCTGTCAAGCCAGTTAAGCACTTTGTATTCTAATTAAGGGCACTTGAGTGATCAGGGCTAATCCTCTTTTGACCACACCACTCAAGATAAGTGACAAGTAAAAGAGTGTACGAGAAGCATGTCGGGCGGAGAGGGGGTGGATATCGACCTGTACGCAGACGATATCGAACAGGACTTTAATGCGGTAAGCAATGTTGTTTTGATTGTTTTGTATTTACATATTTAAAAAAGCGTTAGAAGTGGCGGTTTGAAGAGGCAGTGGTGGACTGTGGAAGTGTGGTGGTCTCTCTCTCTCAAATTCTCGCCAATAACGTGAGCGCTCGTCTGGCTCCTGGATTTCTAGCTCCGGAGACACTGTCTCGTTTTCAGTTCACTATTAGCGCATTGCTCGTCTCGCCTCCTCACTTTTCAGACACCCACGAGGCATGGCGGACGTGACACGTAGTATTTCAGTTTTTTAAAGTGGTTGTACGGCATTAAACACGTGTGAGTTAGCAGTTATCATGGGGCCCGAAACGGACACGGTGCCTGCATGGCTGTTGTCGTTGTTGGACGACGAGGAGGAGGAGTTGGCTTTACAACGGCAGAGACAGAGAGAACTAGAAGACGTTTCCGACGCGTCTCTGTCGGAGATAAGCCGTACTTCTGAGTCGGTAGCGACGAGTGCCGTACCTTCATCTACCGCGTCTACTTCCACGACGTGGTCCTCGTCGTTATCTTCATTCCAGTCCCTCACTCCCCCCTCTCCCTTAAATGTTACGCACAGCTCCGCCTTAAGGTCTACCACACCTCCCCAGACATGTCGCCGCCGTATGGCGCCTACCATGCACATTGACACTTCTGTACCCCCTCCTCCACTTCTGAGGTTGTCTCCGACACTTTTTAGTGGGGCGCTGTCCCAAAACAGACCTTCAAGACGCACGCCACCTCCCCTCCTCCACGCCGCAGTGTTCTCTCCACCACCATTCCCACTAAGAAATCCTAACTCCGGCGAGGAAGACCAATCTACTTTCCCATCCTCAAGCTTTAAGTATCATGTTCCTTCAATGGTGACAACTGTGTTGCCGAGCTCTCGACCGTATCGAAGAAACAGGTCAACTCGTTATCAATTAGAGTTGATGTCGACAGCTCAACAGCGGATAAACCAAAGAATATCTATGGAAATCAGTATGCAGTCCTTGAAAGACGACTTACCATCTTCTTCTGGCTTAGGCTTGCTTCCAGTGCCTCCGTATTGTGCAACACCTCCACCACCTTCAAATACTGATCACGACCCACCAGACCAAAGAGACTGCCACATTCCACTAGTCAATCCACAACACTTTTTACCCGCCCCAACAAATCGTACACCTACATTCCGTCACCTTAGACGTATAAGTTGCGATGAGGGTGCGGATCCGAGTCCAGGTGTAAATAATGATGTAATTAAACAGGAAGAGTTTGCCGGAGATGGAGTGGATTTGTACGACGATGTTATCGCCAATTCCTCAGGACCACGAGGAGACTTGGAAGATGGAGGAGAGGCTCCTTCGGCCAGTCCAACCCCGTCGTCCAACAATGTAAGTAAGACGAGCAGCATTGGGGATAGTCGTGATGGAAGAGATGGCATCACTCCGCTTAGGAAACACCAAGCGTATGTGGGTGGACTCACCTGGGTAAGGTTTTATTAATTACAATTGTATTCTGCACGCAAATTATGTGTGAAGTTGTGTAACTCTTGGTTTGTTGCGCAGTGGACTTCTGACAAGAATATGCAAGACGTTCTGGCTGAAATCGGTGTGAACGACTTTATAGAAGTCAAATTCTATGAAAACCGAGCTAATGGTCAGTCAAAAGGGTATTGTGTTCTCACTGTTGGGTCTGAGGCTTCTTTAAGAGCGATTCATGATAAGCTGCCCAAGAAGGAAATCCATGGACAAGTTCCAGTAGTTACTCCTCCAACTAAACAAGCGCTGAATCAGGTACGAATCATGTCGAAAGTATTCATTACAATTGGAAGTTTGGAAGTAACTTGTGCTTTTGTATTCATGCGAAGTTCGAGGCTCAGTCCAAGACTCGTCCTACTCAAGGAACAGGGACTAATCAAGGAGGAAATATGAACATGATGGGTCCTCGTGGTCCAATGGGACCAATGCCTGGTCAGCCGATGGGGATGGGAATGGGATTCGGACCTAGAATGATGATGGGGCCGATGCGCGGAGGACCAAGAATGCCTCCTGGAATGCCACCAAGGAACATGGGACCTCCGAACAATCAAGGCGGGCCACCTCCAGGCTACAACAGTCCCCAGCGACCTCCTCCGGGAATGGGCCCTGGTGGTCCTCAAAACATGCCTCCTGGTCATCCAGGTGGTCCACCTCAACGACCTCCTATGGTATTGTTTCCTCCGCTAGGTTTATTAACAGTGTTGTAACAAGTGATTTGCATTATAGCAGGATCCATATTTCCAAGGAGGAGGACCAATGGGACCGCAAGGAATGCCTCCAAGAGGTCCGATGCCGGGTCCGGGAATGGATCCTCGAGGTCCCCCTCCCCGAGGGGACTGGAACCGCCCTCCTAGTATGATTCCATTTATTTTACTGTCATGTATATTTAAGCTTGTGATGGGGTTGGGAAATCGTCGTTATCTGCTACACGGACAAACTATTGCCACTGAATTTCTCATATGTGCAAGCTAGGTGAAATTGAAATTACAACCATGTGATTTATGTATAGTGAATAACTACCCTCCGCACGGGCAAGTCCCGCCTCCCTCAGGACCCATGCAAGGTCCTCCTGCTCGAGGGCCTCCTCCAGGTATCATGATTCCTGGACCGCAACCTGGAGCACCTGCCCCACACATGAATCCAGCATTCTTTAATCAACCTGGTCCTCAAGGACCGCCTCAAGGTGCACCACCTCCTAACTACGGTGGAGCTCCTCCAGGCGCTCGGGTAAGTTGTGTAGTCTCTAGCCTCTGGTTTATAATTGAAAGCTAGTTATACATGGGATTTATTCCACAGCCATCTGGTTCATATCCTCCACCAATGGATCATCGTGACGCACCTCCTCAAATCAACATGAGTGAAGCGGAATTCGAGGAAGTTATGAGTCGAAACAGGACCGTCTCAAGCTCAGCAATCTCGCGAGCTGTCGCTGATGCTGCGACAGGTATATGCGTTCGACTACTTTAGCTATTAATTCTTTTAACACTACCTTTTTCCCTCCGGGCGGATTTACAACAGGGTTCTTTGTACAGGTGAATTCGCAAGCGCCATCGAAACTCTTGTAACTGCAATTTCGTTGATAAAGCAGTCGAAGGTCGCACATGACGACAGGTGTAAAATCCTCGTCAGTTCTTTGCAGGACACCCTTCACGGAATCGAGTCTAAGAGTTACGGCCGGCGAGGTAAGTTGGCAATTACTTTTTAAAATTAAGATTGCATAACTGTTACTTGAGATCTTGAATTTTTCTGTAGAAGAACGTTCACGATCCCGAGAACGGGACAGGCATGGTCGAAGGAGCCGTCGGGAGCGTTCACGGAGCAGAGAGAGAGACTACCGTGATAGGAGTCGAGATCGGTATTATGATTTCCCAAGAGAGCGCTCACGAAGTAGAGAGCGAGAATATCGAGAACGAGCCAGGGAAGAAACGTAAAGAATTGAATATCTAAAAAATCTTCGGGACAATGCAGCCGAAATAACTCAACCTTGTTTGGATATTATAGGGCTGGAGCTACCAACAACAACCGCTATTACGAAGAACGTGAGAGATATCAGCGAGACGGGAGGAGTGAACGGGAACGCCGTGGAGACCCAGAAAGAAGTCGGGAGAGGGAACGAGAGCCTGAAGTCCATCGTGCCACTAGGCACTAATCTAACAATATTCTAATTTACTAATTTAATATGTTTCTTGAACCAGCTGAACCATCACGATTAAAAATGTTTTATTCAGTCAATTGAGACATTGAGTGGCTTTTTTGGTACGAGAAGGAGACAGAGTTACAGAAGAATGTTCTTTACAAAATCATACACAAATTGGAATGGAAAAGTACCTCAAGGACTCCCTGCAGCAGACACACACACAAGTAACAAAGCCTTTATTACACTAGATTCACGTTCAATTCAACTGCTGAGTGTTCCCATTTGTCTGTCCAGACTTTTCCCATTCTGAGACATTTTCCATTCCGTTCGGAAGTGGTTTATCATCCTACATGAAATACAAACATATAATCTCCACACACACATCCACTCTTCCATATTACACTGAGGAACCTACTGATTTCTCCGGCTTCCCAATACTTGCAAACATCTTCTTGAAGATCATCTTCTCCTTCTGCTGGTGCTCAACAATCTTCTTCTCACACAATTTCACTTGGCTATGAGCAGCTTTGTTGTCCGGCTCCATTCTGAGAACAGTCATGAAATCCTCTTTCGCTAAGACTGGCTCATTAATCCCAATCCGTGCAAGTCCTCGCCGATAAAGCCCTTTCAGGTTGTTCTTATCCATGTCAAGAGCATCGTCGCAGTTACGAATCGCCGCAGGATTCCGATTCAGCTTTATGTTACACATTGCTTGATTAAGATACGACGCCAGTAATAGAGACTTCCGTGATTCCTCCTCATCTCCATTCAGAACTTTAAACCAATACCAAAACCTGGTCACACTCGGGAACATTAATACATTCCATAAAAAGAAAACTCACGAGCTTCAGCTTTCAAAAAGTCCACAATTCGTTTGTAATTGTCCAAGGCCAGACGATAATTCCCCTTGCTGAAATACTGACCTCCCTTCTCCTTAAATTCTTTGGCATATTCGAGTTTCTCCGGTCCTTCCAACTGCCACGGCTCTTTCGGCTAAAGAAAGAATTATTTAATTAAACGAATTAAACCTAATTCCTGTTAAACCTACCAATTCCACTTACGTTATCAAACGAGTGAAGGCACACATTCACAAGAAACTCGGGTTCCTCTGGAAGCTTAGGATTTTCACAAATACTCAGCGGCAGATATTTCTTCGGCTTCTTAATCTTCAGAACCGAAACTTCCCCTTCGTTAAACTTGTACAAAGCTTTCTCCACTCCATAAGGAATCCCGTGTTCCGATCCCTCGCCCATCTTAAACTTAATCCTCCCGATGTCCTCAAAGAATCGAACATTCGAAACCGACTCGTAGCCCGAGAATTCAACTAAAAAACCACTCATATTTAACTCTCTAATCCCCCACCACCAAAACACTTAATCAACACCCACTGACCATCAACAAGACTCCCTTGGATGGGAGTGAGAAACCGATTCTTCCCAACTTTATGTTTCACCCTTAAAATACTCTTGTCCTTTTGTTTCGTCAAATCCTCCCATTGGAAGTTCACCATTTCCACTTCAAAAATAAGCGTCGCACTTGGAGGAATTCGACCTGACCCAGCTTTCCCATAAGCCAAGTCCGGATGACAAATCAGTCGACGCACTTCCCCTTTGTACATCCCCTCCACTCCGATATCCCACGCCTTAATCACCTTCCCTACACACACAAACACACTTAATCCTTTATTCCACCATTAACTCTAAATATTCCCTCACCATCGCCCAGGACAAAAGAAAACGGATCCCCATTCCGATTGCTCCTGTCGAATTCCGTCCCATCCGTAAGCCTCCCCACATAATGAACAAACACTTCCACTCCTGGACAAGCCCGCATCGTCACCCACGTCGCTGGGTCCTTTGCGTCGTACGGAGTCCCTTCGCCATCCTCCAAAACCTCCTTGTACAACAACCCCTTCTTCCCTTCCGGCGATATGTCCACAGCCGACGGTCCTGGAGTGAAATCTATCGGAGTCACTTCATCTCCTAATTCCATCTTACCTTCCAGCTCTTCACCCTCACTGTCCATTCCCAACAAGTTCAACAGTTTGAAAGCTTAAGCAAAACGAATGTGCGTGTGTTTACTGGTTTTATTTGTCAGAATAATAATAATGCAAAGTTATAATGGAGCCGGCACAGAAAGGAAGATTCTGGAAAACAAGTTCTCCTTTTTCCCACACCACCACCACCACAGCCGCCACCACTGCCACAATTTACACAGGAGTCATGAATTCTACGAGTTTAACGTGTTCTAGAAGATGGAAAAAACCTTCTAAATCTTCTTCTCCGGATCTCCGGTGTCTCCTTCACTTTCTTCGCGCTGATGACGCTTATTTCCTTCCGTTCCATTTTCAACTTGTGTACTCTTTCATTCCAAGCCTGATTTCTCCTAAAAGCAGAATAATTTGGATTATTAGCCCAAGCTCGAAAGAACTAATGAGAAAATTAAAACATTTACTTCTGTAAACCGTTCCTTCGTTCCTGAATAATCTCATGTTTCCTTTTCAGAGCGTCGTCGTCGCGTTCTTCTTTAGCCAAATTAGGTTTGAGAGTCAACATTGGCTGTGGTTCCTCCAAGAAATCTGCACCTTTTACTACAGGATCCAAACGGATCTTCTTGGATGCGGCTTCTTCTTCTTTCTTCCCTTCTTGAAGGATCGCCGCAGCTTTGAAGTCAAAGGTTACGTCGCCTATTTCTAAGGCAACTGGAGAAGGGCATCGCCTTTTAACTCTAGGAGACGAGAGTTGCTCATTTGTAGGGACTGGTGGATTGTCCTCTGAATTCGTCTCAGGTTCCCCACAATCCTTTTCTTCCTGAGCTTCGGAGTCCTCATCTACAGATCCGAAAAACACTCTCCCCATTTTACCCTTAATTGTTGATGGACGGGTTGTTTCGTCATTCTTCGTCCTTTCTTCTGCAGCGACAGCAGCGTTAATGCGGCGTACACAATCCAAGACTTTCCGCCCTCCCACCCCAACCGACTGCCTCTTCTCCTTCCGTTTAAAGCTCTGCGACGCCTTCTCCTCCAGCATCGCCAGTGCTGCTTTCACTCCTGTCAGTCCAGCCATTTTTATCTGCAACCAAATACATTTAGCACTACTATTCGCATCCTTCCCTTTCCACAGCTTTGTTACCTCAGTTAGGTGTTTGAGGAGAGACGATCAACTGAACTGGAATTACGCTTCAGACTTCACAGACTCTTCCCCAGGTAAGTGATTAATTAAAATAAGAAGGGAGACGTGTTGAATGTGTGTTGAGCTTATCTCAGGTCGTCGGTACAAGTGGATCCGTTTTCTTTTGTCCTGGGCGATGATGAGGGAATATTTAGAGTTAATGTTGGAGTACAGTAATGTGTATTTGTGTGTGTAGGGAAGGTGATTAAGGCGTGGGATATCGGAGTGGAGGGGAATGAAGTGAAGGACAATTTATTTGTTTGTGAGACTAAGTGGAGACAATTACAAGCGATGTATATTTGTTGGGCGAAGGGAGGGAACTAAGTGGAAAATTGGAGGTGAAAAGGAATGGATGAGTTTATTTGCATGAACTGTGAAGACATGCAGATTAAGTGATCAGCATTAAGGGAGAGATGGAAGAACAGAGAAACTCGAGCGTCTCTCATCGCGAGGAGAGACTTTTGTCTCTCAAGGGAGAAGCTACTGTTATGGTGGGGACACACTTTGGTGAATTTATTTTACAGGAAAACATACAAGAGATTTTAGATTTACATGTGGATGATTGATGATAACATGTTGATTTTTTAGGTGTAGTATTGATAATAACAGTAAGTTTGTGTACACTTCATTTAAGACAACATTGGACGGATTCATTTACGTTTTCAAAAACAATGCGATTCCAGTTTTGATCCATTTTGTAGAATCATTAAGCATGGGTAGTTGCAAAGTTGTTATTAGTTTCTTCCGTCGCTCATTCGCATACAGAGGAACTGAGAGAGTGTTCCCACGAGGGACATCAGATTTCTGGGGAAAGCACAAAAATGTATGAAATGCGGTATGGAATTTAGTATATCACACGAAGGGTGAAGAGAGATTCGTGTTGTTTCATACCGAAGTCACCCACGCTACTGTACAATCAACAATTCTGGAAATAGGAACATCTTCCGAAGTGTTTTCGACTAGTCTCACTCCATTAAATGTGCAGCCTTCTAAAAGCAATCCTGTCAGTTGACAGCTCTGCTTTTCAGGTCCTAAAGTAGCTCGGTCCCACACACACACAAGCTGCAGGGCGTCCATCGACACTTCCAGTTTTCTATATGAAAGGGACAATTAGATCAGTGGAATGTAATTTGATTTCTCACTCATCCTTACCTCGCACACTGTTGCTTAAAAGCACAAAAGAAAGTGTCTGGATTGATTAAATCAGATAGGTCGACGGGGTATCTGAAAAGTTCCCCATTTTCTAAACGCTGAGACCATTTCTTTACTGCAGTGGCTCTCACAATCAAACCAGTCAGGTAGTGAACTGCATCCTGCGGACCTTCCCAAACTTTTGTCCATTCGTAAGGAACCTGAAGTTAAAACAGTTCTCTTCGTGTACACGTTTTATTCTTCATATATTAAGGTGTGGTAGTGTGCAGACACTTACTTCACGCCTCATCAAACAATCTGCAACTACTTTCAGTTCTTCTGTTGGAGAAAGAAGTCCCCGAATCACCTTGCTTATGCCTCCTAATATCTTGTGAAGGTTCTGCATAAAAGTAATGATGTTGTAGTACTCTAGTTTCACGAAACTTTGAATTGGATCCAAGTCTTGGTCCTTTGTAGTCGTTCCTGGTGGATCTACTTTCTCTTGCAGTTTACTAGTACTTCCGTGCTCCTATTTAAGAATTATAACAAATTAAAAGTGGTAGCAACTGAATATTTCAAACGCGTGAGAACACTGAGCTTCTCACTTGGTGAAGTTTCTTCCACAGATTTAACACTGGGGAGAGTTCCTTGGACCAAACTGTTCTATCAAATGCAGTTGAATCATCGAAGGGTATGGACAAATCTGGTAGAACAATCAAAAGAAACTTCTTAGCCAACTTTCATAGGAAACTAATAAACATGAATCGTCATACATTTGAGTTGACTAATAACTTGACCACTGGCAATTCTTTGCCAGGATTTTTCAATATTACTCGGCAAGCCGAAATAAGAAGGTTTGTCATTTTCCGGCATCCCTTCAATTTGTTTGACATACTCCTAATTGAAAAAATCAAAGTTTCATGTTGAAATTATTTTCTCTTTCGCTCTTTGTTCATCAGCAAGTCTTCCGTACCTCTACAGCAGTAGTAGATGGAAGATGAAGACTCGGTCCGAATGTTTTCCTAGACGGATTGCCTCCAGTAAGCACACCTTCATTAAAGTACTCCACCAGATATGCTTCAAGAACTCGAATGTCAAACTCGTTATCGATTTTGCCTCCGTAAATTGCAGTGAGGAACAGGCCATGAATATATCCCCACTGGAATTCTCTCGTTTCTAAACGAGGAATTAAGATGCATTATTAAAATATACTACAGTGGAATATGCAATATTCAGAACTTACTGTTGATTTTAAAAAACTGATCTATAACGTCTGCTCCAGCTCTAAGGTCGCTATCATTGAATTCATACTCCTTGCTCCATCCTTGAGGAATAAAAGTTCTACGCTCTTGAATGACAGCATGAAACACAGCCAAAACGAACAGAGATTGTGTTCGCATGATATTTCTGTCTCCAATAATGAATTTCTCAGGCCAACTGGCGTATGTTCTCTGAAGGTTCTTCTTCATTCCTTGTGGAGCCTTTACATAATTTTTTGAGATTAGTAAGAAGTCATTAATTCCCAATGTTGTGTATTCTTGTTACCTCATATGCTATTTTGAGACAAGACTGGGCCAGAATTTTCGGGAAAGCATCATGTGGCTCAGATGTCAACCAAAGGCGAAATTTTCCAGTTGGTTTTAATGTCCGGATTTGTTTTTCTAAAGGTTCCAGTATGTGAGTCACTAGGTGCAAGTTTTTCATACACATCCACGATCCTGACTCCGCTGCTTGCTTGAGTTTTAGAAAAGCTTCCGATGTTTCTCCTTGTCCCATGGACATCTAAAGACACACAATACTTTGTCAAAATATTCCCTGACAGAAAAGCAATTTAAGTGTCACCAACCTCAATATACTTGTCGATTCCTACAGTAGCCGCTGCCAATTCGCGGATTTCTTGCGAGGGATCAGCACCAGCTGACGTTAACATAAGAATTGGTTGGCTCCCCATTGACATTTCGTGTATTTGCTGAAGGCTTGGGGGTGTCGAAAACAAAGATCCTTTGCCTGCATAACACAACGCGCTATGTAAGCAATTAACTAACATCAAACAGATTTTCAGAAACAACATTTACCGAGAGTCTTCTTGGCAAAGTTGTACATTGCTGTATGGAGTCGATCAGGGCGTAGCGTCTGAATCAACATAACTTCTTGGAATGGCGTTAGTTTTGTTTTCACTTGCTGTGGGATTTTTTCTTCGCAATCGCTGCCGGTATAAAAATCGTTCCACATGTCGCTATTCTTAAAGTTCAGCAGGTGATATAATTCTGGAAAGCAACTCATTAGCATTTGCACAGCAAATTTTCTATCTTCAGCGACCCAATTTGGAACGTTTTTCATGTTCTCCGAATCAATGTCTCCTACCAGTTGCCCCGTGAAAGCTTCCCATTCCTAAAAGGCAGTTCATAAATATTCCAGTGATTGCTTCATCGATCCATATAAAAAAGTTCTTACATTGTGATTAAACTGTTTAGAGTGCATTAAATGCGTCAGATGAAGCGCAAATGCCATCTTATCCGTTTTGAATAGTGCTTGACACACAAATTCATAAACTTTATCCAGCAAGACATCGCAAAGGTTCTGAATTCTCTCTTCAAATGTTGTTCCATTCCACTGCAATGCAAACATTTTAGTCAGTATGCTTTTATCAATATCATCAAATTTACACAATTATAAAATAACCGAGTGTGTTGAGAAGATTCCTTTGAACAAGGACAAGAAACTGGTGAGAGAGAACTGATAAATTGGGTTAAGCTGAGACACTTCAATTTGTCCGAAATAAAGGCGACTTCCGAACTCTGCCAATGGTAAGAATACTTCAATATCTTTGTTTAGAGACTCTTCTATCACTGTTGCCTCTTGGAGCGAGCTGCGGATTGCTATGGAGCTGGTCTTGGTTTTGTTTAGTGACTTCAACAGTTCCTACAAATAAATTACAATTTTAGTTATGTTTCTATCATACACACTGTCAAATATTTCCCATTTGCTTCTATAACATAACGTACAGTATTTTCCAATATATTTCCCTGAGCACTCGCCAACTCTTGCAAAAGTGTGTCTCCCAGCTGCTCCAACTGAAGTTTTAGAGATTCAATATTCTTCACGAGATCCGTTTTCTTCTTTTGTACTTCCGGTTTTTCATGAGACAAAGTTGTTGTCAAAAGCTTAAAACGATAAGAAAGACCAGGTGCAATTTTGTATATTAAGAAATACCAAATAAACTGAGAAACCAAAAATATACCTGACTTAACAGTCCAGCTCGAGTTGTAGTAAAATTAACAACAGTTAATACCGCGGCAGCATCAGGCGGAATCACAGGATTTGGTTTACGAGTAGAAAGATACAGTCGAAAGTTTACATTATAGTCTATCAGTTTATCACCCACGGGTATGGCATCCCGAGACCCTTGGGATATGAGATCACAACGTAGAATTGGAATGAGAATTGGTTCAATACTATCGGCCTCTTGAACCACGAGAATCTTCCCAAACCTAAGTTCAAATATACGAGTTAATATTGCAGAAGTTTCAACATACAACACCTTAACCAACATTACCTAACAGCTAATTCAAGTTCATTTGCAAACTTAGGGTCCTGCAAGGAGATCACGACAGGTTCTCTGGTTTTACTGAGTTCTTTAATAAGCCATGCCGTCGCTCGACTAGATGGATCCACGATGTACGGTCTTAAACATGTCTAAATAGCATACACAATATTACAAGGTATTCTTATGTGATGACAAGCTCTTTATAAATGTTACCACTGGATTTCCCTCAGACATCTCAAGCAGCATGTAATAAAACACTATAGAATACGGTGTTACGATAAAACAGAAGTGACGCTTACCTGCAAAATTATAATCGCATTTTCATGTGACAGATTGTCAGATGGTAAGCCCAACGATTGCCACTGAAGAAGATCTCTCTCAGCTGATAGGAACTTTTTAAATTCAAAACTAGGAAGATCCAACTCTTTGCACCACAGTTCCATGTAGCGTACACGGGTGTCTTCAGAAGCATTGCATAGGAAAGTTATAAAAGCTGCAGCCATTAAAGAATACAAGGGTAGTTCTTTGCTTTCTTCTTCCAAAGATTTCATCTAATTAAACACACGATTCTTAACCTTTTCAACTTTAATTCCAACAAAGCTGAGTGATACGCGTACCTCCTCATTCCAGCGAGTAAATTCATCATTAAGCTTTCCAACCAGATCTTCAGCAGCTCCAAGCGTGCTTTTGGCTTTGTTTAGGTGGAACTCGATTTCGGCTGCTTCTTTAGTATTTTGATTAAGTTTTGTCTTAAGGTGCTGAACCCGTTTTTCCACACTATCAAGCTCAGCATTCAATTCGGTCATGTGAGTCTCTGCTACATTTAGATTTCTACACAAAATAATCATGCATTAAAATACGCTGAAAGAAAATGTTGTAAACAAGTGGAATACTTCATCAGCAAAGATTGCTGCTTTTCCAAGGGGTCAATATTCTGGAGCACTTTCGAATATTTGACATTTGCTTGGACCCACTCTGCCAATGGTGCAGCGGCAGCAGAAGCTCTTTTAGCATTTTTCGGATCGAATGATTCGTGCTTCAATTTCAACAACTGCTCTACAGCTTCTCTATCAGATTTATCGATATTTCTAGCATCGAAGTTCCTGCCAACCACAAAATGAAACAATGTTAAAAAATCATTTATTATTAAGAATTTTGTTTGTGCTTGTTCTGCTCACCGTATCTCATCTTTTACTCCTCGCTTGGATAAGAAGCTTTTCATGCTGTTCCATGACATATCCCGAGTTCCCATAAGACGAAGAACCGCCTCCAGTATGTCTCTGATTATTTCTGGAGGAGCGCGCAGGGAGCGAATTTCGGATAGCGATTCATTTTTTAAATTTCCAACTGCAGAACGAGCCATTTGCACCAAAGGCTCTATTTCTGCAAGTTCCGCATCAATTTCCGATTTTCTATGGTTTAAAAGCGCACAATACTAATTACTGATATCCATGCAATATTCGTATATTAAATGTTGATTGATACTTTTGGGCAATGACTGCACTCTCCTTCATTGTCTTCTCCCGTAACTGTTCCATCTCTTGCTGTTGGACATTAGTATTTTGCATAGCCAGTGTCATCATTTCTAGCGCTTTATTAGCATCAGCTTGCTTCTCCGCGAGTACTGATTCTTGTTTAGAAGCATCAGTTTTAAGGTTTTCCACGACCCTCCTAGCTTCTTCAAGTTTGGTGATTCCAGCCTAGACAAATAATGTTTATGTTATCCTCTAACAATAGCTTATTATACACAATATATCATGAGGCTATGATGTACCTTTAATTTTGTCTTTTGCTCGGATATTTTCGATTGTTTTTGGAGATACAATAATGCGTGATTATGAATCAGCGAAATAAATCGTCTTGGGACAGCCATATCTTTACTTGCACTTTGATAAATAGTTTGAAACCCTCTTGAGAAAGACTGCAAGCGTCGAGGATCCGAAAACTGGACTCCAAATCCACATAACTCAGGTCCTCCATGGGCATAAAATCTGTAAAGAAATGCATTCTTTGTACTAACCCATACAAATCAACTCTTTCCTCTCAACTCAATACCCGGTGAAATATTAATGAATTGATCTTACCTTTTTATTATCATGTTAGGAAGCGATTGAATAGATTTTTCTCCCCAAGATTCTAACCATAACAAACTACAGTGCTTGTACATTGCAGGATTGTTTTGACAATTGGTCACGAAATTCTCGTTAGTGTGGTCCATGATTAAAACCACTTGAAGGAACTTCTTCACACCTAATAAATCGTAAAATTAGTTGAAAATTACGAACCTTTATCCCTTACTATTCTTACGTAATATGAAAAACGATGTCGTTGATCCACTATATCCTTCATTTGAAGCTACGTCTCGGAGGATTGATGTGATAACGTCCATTTCCTCTTGAGTGTATAACCCAGGAATCTATCATACATTACAAGGTTATCATCAAATCTTACTGAAGTCAACCTTTATAAGATAACACAACCTCTCCCGATGAAAGCAAGCAGTTGACCATATCCAGAAATATAACATCGATTAATTGAAAGTCTTCCAAAACGAGGAAAGTCTTGTTTCCGTCAATTGCAGATATTTGAATTGCCTAGGGAAAGATAATGTCTTTTACATGATACACTTAAAGCAAGCAAATACTCTACAACTATTCCTACCGCTTTCAAGTCATTTTTGAATGATTTCAAAGTATAGTTCCTTCCAATTTTGAGAGATACAACGGTAGCATTGTGTAACGCAGACACAATTGATAGAGCCGTTTTACGACCCACGCCGGCTTTTCCAGCAAGGAGAAGAGACGAAGCAGGAGAAGATAAAATTCTATCTATGAACGCCACATTTTCAAGTACTTCTGTAGTGATGACCACATTCAGAGTCCTATGTTCTCGGCCAAAAATTGATATTCCCTTTTCCACGACAGAAACCAGTTGCTCGTTTTGGATTCGAACCAATCCTGGCCCAAATATTGGAGTACACGAATACTGGAAACCCTGGTTCACAGCAGAGCTTGCCAAGGAACTGACCCACCATGCATCTGTTCAATCAAACCATTTAGAAACTACATCTTTTGTTTAACTGAACTTGAACTACTTGTGTCCAGTTGTATAGGCTAACCTGTTAAACACTGTGTCATTTCACCCATTCCAAGTTGGTTAAGAACAGGGCTGAGAATAACATCGTCGAACTTTTGTTTGTCATGACTAGACACAAGTTTGTCTCGGAAAAGTCTGCAAGCTTCAAAAGCCCACGCAGTGTAAAAGCCTTTCGCATCAGCATCGCTATTATGAAGAACATCGTATCTGATTATTCCCATAACCCATTTTGTCAAATCCTTCGGGGTGAATTGGTAGTGACTTTGAGCAACTGGAGTAAACGTTGCTCGAACTTCGTTGAAAACTTTCACCATGCCAGTAGTCAAAGATTCGATTTTTTGGGCCTTTTGGGAGAACGGATGCGTGGGAATAAATTTCTTCAGCAGCAAAGTCAAGAAGCTTCCACAGATTGTGTATAGTTGGTCCGCTTGAGGTTGACTAAGGATGCACGTACATTTTTTGTGTGTAAAATTATTTTATAACTAAGTAATAAATAAATCATTAAGAAGCCAATTACCTCATACTGCAAATACGTATCCTGGAAGTAAATCGTGGAGATAGAGGATATCTTCCTCCGTTGATGTTTCCTACTGAAATACTTGCCACAACTTGAATTCCTTGAACTGTTACCCACTCCAAACTCTTATCATAAAATCCACTGTACACAATGATCTGTAAGGTTTAGATTTCTCCAGGTTATATTTTGCACTCCTGCAGTGACATTCAGTGTTTTGTTACTAATCACCTGACGTAAAAATTCGACCATTTGACTAGTTCCCCACTTGTCAGGCTTCACTAAGTTTACGTCTTTGAAATAAAGTATCAGCCTTTCTCCAGTTTTTGGTTTGTAAACCCGTCCTGTGTTAGTAGTCAATGTTATACAGACCTGAAACATTTAATAAACGCATCATCACAAGACTAGTTATTGAATACAAACTCTGGATCACCTAGTGATTTTTTAAATATTTCTACTCAACCTGAGACAGTTTTAGTAAAACATTTTCGGGTGATATAAGACTTGAGCAATGAACCACAGCTACTTCTGTTGAGTGGAGCTCATTTAGCGCATATTGAAGGATCATCCTACATAGAAGATAGTTCATTTTTACACATAATCCTGAGTTAAATGCTATTAAGAAATTACGATTTTCCGGATCCTTCAGGTCCAACAAGCATAAAGGGCTCTTGAGTCTTTAACCAAGGTCGGATTGTGTCTAAAACACGCTTTACATCTGAAGTCTTAACCAGCGGTAGAAGATCACCAGTCAAATCTTCGAGGGCGTCTAGAGGATCGTCTTGGTAAGGTTCAATTTTTCCTGATTTCGGGTTTACAAACAAATTATGTTTGTTCGCATTGTTAGAATTGGCTTCTTGTGTCCAATCCAAAATCTACGACGAAAAAGTAATTAGATTTTAGAAGACACTGTTAATCAACAAGGAAATTTTATAAGACACACTTTTTGAGACAGATCTGTGATTTGTGACGTATTTAGATGTCCACTAAGTCCTTTTATCATGCAAACAGCCATCTCAGCCTTCGACTGTACTCCATGAAGCAGTGAAAGAGCATTTTGTAGAACACTTGCGGTTGGTAGGGTAAGCACAGTGTCGGTAATTTGGGACACAGTAGAGATTCCTATAAAAATAATCATCAATAGCCCGATAATTATCTATTTTTCTAAACAAACATAGTAAAATATAAAATATTACCATGCAATAAATAGTCATCTATAAGTTGGCGCAAAACCGGTTGTGCATCAGTCGGTTGTTTGCGAAGCCATGATTTTATAAGTCCACTTGTGTCAGTGTCTTCGTCGCTAAAAATACATCATATTATTATTGTGTGCTCAACAAAAAATCAATTACTTTTGGGAATACCTCATTAAAATGATTCCCATTCTTGAAATTGTAGCTGGAGACGCTAAACTCAAATCATGGGTTTCAAAAATAAAGTTAACGTTTGGTCCAAACTTAATACGCCACCCTGAAGGAAGGGTTAGAAGTCTATTATCATCCAACACAGAATTTAATGACTCAATCCATTCAGGATCAATGTCTCCATCACAGATAATCCATGAACTGATTTCTGGAAAGGTTTAAAACAGGATTTAGTGCCAAGTGCTGGTAGACTGGTATTAATTTGAATTACCAGGAGGTTCCGAATAAACTTGTTGAGCTTTTAGAGTTAAAATTCCATCATTCCACTGGCGAGTATCCAAATTAATGTGGCCCAGTAAATGCTTCCTTGGCATCACTTTCGGATTAATGCAATGAACTTTCACTTTATTGTCCATCTTAACCATAGCCTGCGTTTTAGAGATCAACAAAATAATTACAACTCACAAGAAAATCAAAAAGTTATTTTCACCTTACATGTTTCAACACGTTCAGGATAGTTGATTTCCCACACATGGGAGGACCCACAATCACAACTCCCATGCGCTGCTGGAGCTGTTCGTACAATTCCAAACACTTTCGAACCTAAAATATTGCACGTAATAATATTATTACTAAATAATTCTATACATGTAGTATGCACCAGATTTCCGAAAAGCGCACCTGATTTTCATTTAACTCCAGGTCCAGTTCCTCATAAACTTTGCGAATGTGATCCGCAAGGTCATCATTTCCTAAGTCTCTGAAGGTGACATCAGGAAACACGTCTTTGATTACACTATCAAACCGGAAGCAATCAGAATACGTCAGTTTTGGTAGAGTATTGAGCCTGAGTGAAGAAACTGCAATGTCGCTTTCAATCTTCTCAGATAATCCAGCAGAACTTTTCACAAGTTCATTTAAGGCAGTCCCACATCCTTTTAAGACGGTTTTTAATGCTCTCAGCCCCCAGTCATAATGTGATTGCCGGGTAAGCAACTTCTCAGATAACGAAAATACTTCGACTAGCTTTTTGCCAATCTTCTTTGCATATCGATACCCTTCGGTGTAAAGGATAACTTCAGCTATTCGATCGTTGTCAGGATGGGACATAACCACCGGACGGAACAACTGTTTAAGATTATCTGGAAGCTTATTTCTTCCTCCATAGCCATGCCCTGCTGGATTAAGTGTTACAAAAATGCCTGCGTTGGGATCCAAAGGGATTTCTTCTTCCATTAGAACAACACTTTTAGATCCTTGTTTGAGTGCAGTTTGAATAGGCTGAATTTGCATTGACACAGCAGATAGCGTGGCTCCTTCCAAGCGATTAAATTCGTCAAAGCAACCCCAAGCACCACACTTAATTAGGCCCATAAAAATTCGTCCCATTGCTTTAACGTCGATTCCCTACATGAAAACGATAAATCAAAAATTGCATGACACGAAACATATTTTTACAAAGCCAGTAATAAATCCCACCTCATCACAGTTAAACACCAACACTTGCCGTCCAAGCAAGCTCCCAAGCGCCTTTACTGATTCAGTTTTTCCGGTACCTGAGTAAAATTATAAAGCATATTCTGAAATTTCTTCAAATCAAGCAACGTTAGCAAGTAATGTTTATTCATACAAACCTGCAGGTCCATATGGGTTTCCACCGAGTCCCATTCTCATGCCCTACCATTGAAAAATAAATAATGCTGACTTACGAGTACCTTATGTAGTATTTTATCAAACTGATGAGCCACGTACCTGCGTTAGCGTAAGATAACACTTGTCAGTTAAAGGCGTGTGTACTAATTTGGGAGCGTTTCCTTGATATTCATATGAATAAGCAAACTCTGCATCTGCCATTCTGACAACTGCAGTACCATCCCCATCATCCCGGATGTAAAACCTGAAATAACAAAAGGTCTTGTCTGAAAAAGTACTTTAGGAAAAGTAATATAAATTACCTAAGCTGTTTTTGCCAATGCCAATCAGTGACTGTTTTTACTTTCTTGATTATGAGGTAGTCAACCACGTCAACTTGATGGATTATTTCTAGTATAAGATCTTTAAGTTTCAATTCTAGAACTTTGGCTGCAGGGTCTCCATCTTTGATTCGTACGTCTGCGTAATTTCGCAGGTCCTGTTTCAGTTGACCTTGAAGGTTAGACATCCTTCCCGATCTTATGGCTTCTTCACATTGATCTGTGAAAACGATGCTATTACTGAGACATAGTATTTGAGTGGGATATTTATCAGGATCCTTAGAGTCATGTTTTGAATCGGAAACACAGTCCAGAAGTAGAGACTTTAAGGTACATCTCATTTCCGTAGACAACTCGTTCAACCATTCCTTAAATGAAAAAGTAACGACATATTACTATACAGCCCACATACAATAACTAAATTTCAAAATCTTACTTCAACGTTAGGAGTAATCCTGACTTTTGTCCTCAATGGAACTACTTCACCCTCCAAAGATTTCATTGCGACAATGAATTGGTTATTATCATCAAAGTCAACATTATGAATTCCGGCGAACAGCTTTTTCAAATGTGCTTGAATCACATTCGGCTTTGTGGACTGTCCCAAGATTTCCAACAGGTCGTCATCTCCTATGAAATAAAACCGAGGAAAACCGGAACGCTTTTTCTCAAGGAATTCATTTAAGCTGCTTTGGCAGCGAGAGAGTTGGTCAAGAAGTGTACTAAGTCGACTCTTGATGTTCGGAACTTTTCCTAAACTGGATACTCTACTGTCGCCATGAATCTTTTCCATTATCTGACGGAAATCTTCATCTATTCTACGAAATCTTTGCTGTTCTGATTCCAGCACACCGTGGCTAAAGATTGGTTCAAGATAAATCCACCTGATTCACAAAAGAATAATTTTTACAGAACTAGTCGTGTGTTCCTAGTATACAATAGTATAATAAAACCTTCGCTGGATTTTATTAAGACTTTGCAGATATTCGTCCAAATCTGCGAGCTTAGTCTCCCACATCGTAATTCTATCAGCAAAATTTGAGAAGTACGGAGAAGTTCGGATGGACTGAAGTAAACTCTGATTGTCCCCGATCTGTCAAAGAGCAAATGCATTAGGTTGCTTAGTTTACAGAATTCGATAAGATACAACACTAATGGACGATATGAAAACATACTTTGTTCAAAACCGATTTAAAGTCCTCAACAATGTACACAGAATGGCTATGTGAATCAACAGTTTCAGCTAACTGAAATCTAGAGCTTATGTCCCAAGCATCTAATTCATTCAAGGCTTGAGTGACAGTAACTTCTCCTGCTGCTCTGGAGTTGATATCCTAATACATAAGAATAAGCAATTGATTAAGTGGAAAGTTAAATATATGCGAAGGTCCTAACCTTTAAGTCTTTCAAGTTTTCATTGATTTTATTCTTTGCTGCTAAAAAGTCCCCCAATTTCAGCTCTCCTATAGGCTTCCTGGGCATGTCCAATATACTAAAGACTTCGTACCAATGTTTTTCCGTAAAAATGTCACCCCTGATAAACTTCACATTGGGAATGATTGTCTGCATCAAAAGATAACATGTCGTTAGTTTCCAATTAACCATGAGACTCAAATAAAAACGGAATTGTACTTTGCACTCTTCAATATCCTTGAGAACATGGAATATAAAGTCTGAGTCTTTCGGTTGGTTTCTTAGCTTCTCATCCCATTCTTGTAAAAATTCCTCAAACCTATAAGGCTTGGCTCTAAATATTATCCAATCTTCATTCTCGAATTCCTTGAATCCAGCTCTGAATTCTCCAAGTCTACTCCATGTCGCTTCGTAACTGTCGAGTTCATCATCTAAATCTGATGCAAAATTGACATCTAATCCTTCTGTGGAAACAGTAGCAAACGAAGACCTGTCAAATATAACAAATCATCGAAGTCTTATTAATGGTAACTAAAGGGTAAGAATCCTGGTTTTTACTGGTGGTGTATACAAGCTTACTCAATTGTTTCCCGTCTCTCAACAAGTTTCACCCACTCTTGTCTCATTTTGCTAATGTATCGAATAGCTTCGTCGAACTTCTCTGGATCTTTGGTGACGTTAGAATCCTTTGGTTTTAATTGATCCCAACGCAGCTTAAAGTTTTCCATTTCGTTGTTGACAGCTAGGGCTTGTACATTTAAACTTGCCTTCAAATTCTCGACCTTTACAAAACAAGCAATTATTTTGATATGTACTAATTATGTTCAAAATCGGCTTATGAGACACCAAACCTTCATCCCAATAATGCGGTGGTAATTGTCCATGAGATGAACGAGTTGATCCCATAGACTTTTGATCCTATTCAAGTCATATTTTTCCTTCGTCCAAGAGCCCAATACTCGATTTCTTGCTTCAATGGATTCCAACATTTCCTTCATCTGGCAAGAGGGAACAAAGGATTCACTGCAAGTTCATTCTGAAGTGATAATGTCATTCAACAAACCGAAGGTATAGACATAGTCAATTCCTCTTTTGCAAGGTTAGCTTTCGAGATTTCCTCTAAGGATTCCGGATTCACTTCAAGTTCTCCAATTCCATCTTGCAAGGATTTCTCAAGTGATGTCAAGTCCTCGATTATCTTCCTGCTAAGTAGTGATACTAACACTTCCCAATACTTTCGATTAAGTAATTCGATCTCTAGTCGCAACAGCTTAAAGCTCACAACAAAGCACCCAACCTTTTCATCCAAGCTGTATTATGAAAAAACATTTTTGCATAAGAAATAAATCAATTTCTAGTAACTCAAGTAAATTGAGATGTCAGCAAACCAATTTAATTTCACGACTTCTTGACCACGAGATTTAGACTGCTTTAGACTGTTATCCCACTCATCTGCAGTTTTCAATACAGACGTGCCAAGATTCTCAGCATCGTCAACACCGAATGCTACCCAATCTACGAATCGAGTCTGCAATTCCACCATTCGATCGAACAGCTTCTCACCGTCTGTAAATACTCGTTCATAGCGATGGTTGTGCCTACGAAAGCACCAGTAGTTACAACATTTTTTGAAGAAACCTTCTCAGTAAACCTTAGTTGGTAGCTAAATACCGTTTAATAATTTGAACAAAAATGGGTTCCTCCTTTTCTTCTTCACTGACACCACGAAAGTCTCGGGGAATGTTGATTAGTTTTCTGATATTATTGTAGTACATAGTCTTTAGTTCCTCGAGTGGGGGCTGAAATTGCAGTCGATCTTGTCGATACACCAGCTCTACGTTTAGTTCTGGAAGGTTTTCGTTCAAAGTTGACAGACATGAAATGTACTGGACTTCTAATACTTTGTACAGTTGTCTATCCCAATGATTCTCCCAACTTTTCCGGTGTTTGAACCCCTGTATCAACAAGCAATTCCAGTTTTTACGCTGATAAATATCCCAAAAAAACATGTAGGATTACCCACCCTCTTTTCCACATCTTTAAAAATATCCCGAATGTCCTTTATAACTTCTTTCCACTTTCCTGGTTGTTTAATCAAGTCTGCTTCGTACAGAGACTTCACCTGTGACACAAATTACATAGTAAAATATCACAAGTTAACACTAGAGTGTATGTGTCTCATCTGTTCCCAACCTTTTTCGAGATAATCAAGTGAAGGGTTGATAAATAGCTATTTTGCTTCGCCAGATCAGTGACTTTAGCCTTAAGAGCATCAACATACACTTGAACCTCTTCAGAGTTTGTCCACAAAACATCATGTTGTTCAGCAACCAGCTTAGATAAAGCCACAGCGGTATCCAACATCATCGGTCTCTGTGACGGAATCATTCTATCTCCAATCGTGTTGTGGAATTGAGCGATCTGGTCCAACTCTCTCGCCTGCTTCGAAAACCTTTTCGCTTTTGTAACCAGCTGAACTACCATTTGCGGCACTTCATATCCCATGACTAAAATTTGCTGCGTTTCCTCACAGATCTTTGACAACTGGGAATTGTAATTCACCTCCATTTGACGACTCCCTTCCGAAAACTCAATCACTTTCTCTTCCTCTTTCATACTGCAACACAAAACGGATAAATTCAATAAATTGATTTCAAAACCCAACAAAAACTTCATACTCAGTTGGGACTACAAATTTTCATCCAAACTCCACACTGACCCTGACCAGTCATAAGTAACAAACAATCTATCCACTTCACCTGATCTCATCTCGTATTATCGACCCTTCCAACTCTTCCGCCCATTCAGTGATGCACGCTTTCTCCTCCGAATAAATCTCTCCCAAAATACTTTTCAGCTTTTGTTCCAGCGCCTCAAAATTCGGAATATCCTTCAACAACAGCTTTGATACTTCGCCAACATGTTCCATCTTTAGACAGTAAAAATCCCATACATGCCTCAAAATTTCATCAATTTCTCCACAACCATCAACAAATCCAACCAAAAAAGCCCTTTCATACCTTAGACTTCAAGTGTACAACCGTGTACAACTTACTAAGAATTTCCGACCCAAGGTAAACATGCTTATGGAACTTTCCTCCATCAACTTGGTCTCTGAAATTATCAACCGTCTGCATCAGAGCAAAAAACAGCTTTTCTCGCTCTTCCCGAAGCATTTCATGAATCTTTGGCTTCTCAAACAGATCCAAGTATCTGTCGAACTCCGCCACCATCTGCAAGCACGCAAAATCTCCTTACACATCTCATTTTCACACATTATTTTCACATTTCCAGAAACAATCAAGGAACAACTTACTTCGAATCCATTTCCTACAGCACTCTTGCTTAGCTTCGATTTCAACTTCATCCCCAATTCCCTTTCGTCAGGCAAAGACACGACCATTTTATAAAATTTTATAAAATTCTATTTCATATCTGTGTATCCTTAACGGCGAGGTAGTTGGGAGATGAGGGATGAAGGACACTGATGTTGGGAAGTTGGCAGTGTGTGTGTGTGTCCTTCAGGGACGGAATAATGACGGGGGGAGGGGGGTTTTCCGTGGAAAAGGTCACCAGAAGGTGAAGGATTGAAAATTAAGTCGCAGTCACAGGAAAACTGAAGTGGAGCGTGAGGTGTTGTTCATGCCGAGGTTTCCATGCAACTGAAGGCAAGCAGAGAACAGCTGACACGCTGACAGCCGCTGTCACGCGAGTTCTCACTTTTGTGCGTATGCAAATTTCGCGGGCAGGAAGTGGTGGTGGTTTTGTTGTCTTCTCATTTGCTTATGTCCTCACTACTGTAGTACTGTGTGAGTGGGAGGCACACAGGGTTTTTCTATTCACACGTATCTCTCGTTCTTTAAGGAAGAACAGACAGATAGTTATGTTTTGGCATAAAGGATCCCTCTTGTCATTCTTAAGCTGCTTTCTTAACCGCACCTACACAACGTGACAGGTTTCGACTTTTGACACATGGAAGATGAGAACTATGGAGTGTAGGAAATGTGGGAATGCTGGAGAAACAGTAGTATAAAATATGGATTTAACAAAGGGTTGTCGTGGGGCACTTTGAGACGCCTGAGAGTTTCATGCATTCGTACAATCTTACAAATCCCTATTCCCATTCATACAACTCGATTTCCAAAGTCCCAGTCCTAAACTCCCAACAACTGCTTCCAAAATTCCAATCCAACCTTCCATGTACCTGTGTGTCCTGTCAGGGCGTCTCAAAAGTTTTCTCATGCGTCATGCTGCAACAAAGTTGTTCCAATGAGTCATCTAGCATGTTCATATACTTAAATATCCTAGTTTGTTCTCCAAATTGTCTAGCTATAATACAACGCAGGATGCAGGTGGGGTATGAGAACATACAACAAACTCATGTGGGTGTGACACTCTTAATGACACCGTAACTGTTCTGAGGAGTGAGAGTTTAAGGCTTTAAGGGCATGTGGATGAATTTGTCCCAGTACCCTCGACAGTCCATGGATATTTTTTTCCTGTGATATATTTTGAGCTTATTAAATGTTAAGTACTTGTCACATATTCACGGCAGTATTAGTCCTCCACGCATTAGTTTAAGCTGTGAACTACAAGGTTTATATTCTTTGTACAACAACTCATTTGTCCTAACGGTATATAAAATACTTAGCAACATATATTAACTCATGGCTTAAGAAATTAGGTGAGCTGATTGGGACCTCGTGTGCCAAGGATCACGGAAGAGTAAATCCCTTTCCCCTCTTGAAGCTTCATCCTCAACCTTCCAAAAGTTCCAACCTTCGTAGAACAATTTCTAATAATCTTCAAACACATTTTTTGAATTGAAAGTTGACCCTGAACGACTTGAAAGTGAAATGAGAGTTTTCCTGGATCTATTTCATTTTCTACTGAGAAATGAGAAGGTTTTACTATCTCAGTGTAACAAGTTTAGTTTGCATTGTATGCCAAATTCTTTTCACGGGGTTTGTAGGAACATCCACTGCACACTACTCTGCTGACATGTTCGACATCGAAGGATCCCACTTACTTGACAAGAAGATGAAAAAGTTGTTTCACAAGTTATTTCGACGGAAGCTGAAAGTGCCTCCATCAAGTACCCTGTCCCTGAGTATTCAAGTGAGTAGGCCGAACATATTCCCAAAAGTGTTGAATCAAGATGAAGGAATTATTGTGGATGGTGTACTCGACTGGCCCATGTGGGGTAAGAGATGCCCTTCAACACACATTTTCATTAAATTCTAACCACGTCTTTTCAACCAACTGATCAACCGTATATTTGTGTTTCAAGTGGAACTCGATAAGTTCACTAAAGCAGTGTATGACAAGAAACTTCACCGACCCACGTCCAGTACTCCTGGAGATGGAGATCCTGGGGAAGGAGATCCTGGAGAATCAGGAGAAAGATCCATTAGCTTTGTGGGAATCGAAAGGTTTGCTATTAATTAAGGCATCAAACCACCGTATCAATTGTGTCTACCGTCTACACAAGTTTTTTTATTCTGCAGATGCTTTTTATACCAAAAACTGGAGTGGTTATTGCGAACCGCAACTCAACTTTCTGAAGAAGCGTCTCACAGTTGTCTCATCAAGTTTGTTTGTGAAACTCAAATGATACATACTTTCCATCCGGAGTATTCAACTTCTGTAGTTTTTGAACTTATTCATCTAATCTTGACGTAAGCTTAACTTTACCCACAATTATAATTTACCTAAACTTAAACTCTTATGCCGTTTTGCATTTCCAATTAATAAGTTGTTGGTGCTACACTTCCAGGCCCAGTTTGGGAAGGGAAGACGCCTGCACCGAAGACTACTTGGTTGGAGAGAACATGGGGAGATTTTACGGGAGATGTGAGCTTCTTAATCAACCCTGTCCTTATAGTGTGGGCGGAATTCTTCTCCGCAATTTCTTCCCGAAATCATCTTCATGACTGAATCATTGAAACCCTCACACCACTCATCATGACAAACGAAACTTTTCACTTAGATTAATCAACCAGTCAAAGAGTGTGCATGGGAGATTAGGTGCTGAATAGAACGTAAATACCAATTAGATGCTCCTTTACTCGTAAAACTCGTATCAGACTTGTTTACAACAATACCAGGAGCTCGACTACAAATAAATGTCAAAACAATTAAAGAGTCGTAAATTTCAGGGCCTTAAGTTCTCATTCGGAAGATTCATTCCTCCGTTGAAAAAGTGGGCGAAGATTCATCTCCTCCTGGTCCTTGTGGAACAGACCGAAGAAGTTCCTGCAGATTCGCCTCCGAAAACCGACGCTAGAATGGCAAAAGGGTAAAACATATAAAAAGGTAGGAGATGCGTGGGAGTCGGAGCTCTTGAGGTACTTTGAGACTTGAATTGTCCTCTAACTACTCCTTCACAGAGACATTTTATGTATTGCTCCCCGGTCTTCTTCCTTACCGATTCAATAATGAGGTTCTTCATGAGACAGCTAAACTTTTCCAGAAAGGCTTCTGTCCCCTCAAGTACATCGGTGTTATCCACACATTTTCTACCCTGAAAGTTTCACCCGAAAGATATGTGAAACTGCATAATTCCACTTGAATGAGTTATCTCACCTCGTGATTCAGAGCCACTCCATGAGCACACCGAACGTAGTTTCTGTATGGGAAATCAAATGGTGGCTCAGAAACTAAGATATCGTATGACTTATTCGGGATGGTTGGGTCCTGTCAAAGCCAAACACCCAGAAGTTTAGATTAGAGATTAACAAGGAAATTACTATTTCCTTTGATGGTGACGTTAAGTGCCTTGTACCTTTAGCATAGGTTGGCAGGTTTTAAAATCGGTGTCACCCAGGTAGGTATTAATGCAAGAGTCTACTTGAGCTATGTAATCATTCTGTAAAAATCATCAATAATTTAGTACATATTGTACGCATGCCATATATTGTCAACCTTATGACTTAATACTAATGTAACAAATGTTATTATCACCCACCTTTCCTACTTTACTGCTTGGGTAGTTTGTGTTATTAAAGCAGACGTTGCACACGTGAAACTGTAAATTAAAAGTATTAATATCAAATAGTTCTGTAGCTAAGAATTCCCATATTCCAATAGTTTTCTACCAATAAACTATTTTAAAATGAACAATGACATACATCTGTTTTTGGATTGTCCTCCCAATTTCTAAAACACATCATTGTTCCTGCTTGGGTCACAGTAAATCTGTAAATATATCATAGCTTTATTAGTTTTCAAGTTTCCATCCATTGCATAACATGTCTTTATGCATAATGTCTCATTTTTACCTCCCAAAATCTTCCGGGTGGAATCCGTCAAATTCATCACCAGGAAGTTTGATTGAATTGTCTTCTTCTCCTGCAGTATGAAGTACACTCTGAAAAATATATTACAATAGAAACCCATTCTTTAAAACATGAACAAAAGAGAAATACACTTAAATATTCAAAACCCAATTTACCGTTTCTTGAGAATGCGATTCTTCATCGGACGGTCTACCAAATACACAACCCAGCATTACTGCCATTATTATCGGGAACGTCAATTTTCCCTTCATTTTAAATTGTCCAAAATTCCTTTAAAACTTTTGTACAACAATGAAATTGCGTTAAACCAGACGTTAATTCAACTACTAACCCAAATAACTTTAAAGCAACGAGTGGACGTTCTTTATACCCAATTACATGAGTCTAAGGATTTTCCGATGAATCATAAGGTTAATAAGATACCATCAGAGTAAACCACGTTCCAGAGATGAAATCCTCCATCATAAGGTCAATAAATTGCTATTGTTTTCCATACAATCCCATTAAGGTTTTCCAGTGGAGCGAGACCTTCCCCATGAGGTACACTAGGAGTATACAATCTCTATCAAACACACACATACAAAAAGCCAAGACCACGCTGAAGGAGTGAGAGAACTATTAAACGGAAAGACTCCCTTCCTCGACCTTCATCATTAGCTAGAGTGAAGGAGTGAACTTAATTAGTGATTTCATTGAGATAACACCTCTGCACTGTTAAATACTCTCTTTGGTCAGGTCATATATTATCCTGTTTACAGTTGTTTGTACCTGAAAACTACTTTGTTAAGAATCTGATGCAACTTTACATTAAAATAATCTTTAATAAAATAAAGGCTACAAATTCCCATGTCAGCAAAAAACTAATCGTATTGATAAATAATCACTTCTCGCAAATGATTGAAAAAAATTTGCAAAATAATAACCATTTAAAAATACCATTACAGATACTCATGAGCACTTCTTCCGCGTGAAAATATTATAAAGGAAACTTTCTGGGATTTTAAAAGCGGAAAAGTGTATTTAGTGTTTCTTCTTGAAGAACTAATGGTTTACTTATTGCAAGTGGTTTTTACTGGCCAAAAGCTCTTGATTTCCAAGTATATAAAATTTTACAAAGTCCTTGAGCTTTTGTATTTCTTGTACTTCTCAAGTAGAGTTTTGTAATCGTACAAGGAACAAGATAAAACAATATATTGTATGTGGAGTGTATTCCACACAAGACTGACATCATCTTAAACCTCTTAATAATTTTTAAAAAGGACGAGAGTATCTTATACTACACCTTTTTGAAGTCCGTCTAAACCTTTAGAGACTTTAGACCTCATAGCATACACTTCAGGTCTAAAATATTGGTTTGGTGAGATGATTTTTCTTCCAGGATGTGGATAGATTTCTTCCGGATGATTGATTTTATGGGTACTAAAGTGCCCAACTTGCTAACATTTTGGTAACTCGTATTTTCATTTTACTTTCGAACATACAAACATTCATCTTTTTATGTTGTCAGTATAAAGAATCATTGAAAAGGTAGTGTGTACTATAGTAAGGTCAAAGGGTTAAAACTATTGTTTCATTTTCTGCACCAACTGAACTGAAAAAGTAGAGCTTAAAATATTGTCTACCACATCACATTTCGCTCCATGTGCCAAACACACTGAAATTCATACCTTGCATTGTCATTTCAATTCTTCGAGGATTAATTAGGTGCCTCGGTGTGTCATTTGGTAATATACTACAAGAAACTTCAACAGCCTAATACTTTTCACACATTACAATTCAATGAG